>JAVYIG010003523.1:0-192879 GCA_035222895.1 Strongylocentrotus droebachiensis | reverse complement strand
GGGATAATCGCGTCGAGCTATATTTCGCTCAGTGGGGGGGGGGGGGGGTTAAAGGAGCATTCTTAATGTTCGAATTTTTGTACTTTGAATTTGAATTTGTATCTTATTGAACGCCCTAATAAAATCAATCAAACAAACAAACAAACAAATATTTGAACGAGCCTTATACTGAAACACCCCCAGGATTGGGAACATTTCGACAGTTTACCTAATACAATGATCTACATGCTTGCTATATCTTTTTCTATTTTACGTGATAGAACTTTTATTCCTTGAATGCTTTAAGCGACTTTTAGGGCAGCTGAGCCATCTACTTTTACTCGCTTTTGGCATCCGCTGGGATGGATATGTACGCAATATAATTGTAGCTACGAAGATGCCACTTGAAGTAGTCTGTGTTTCAAATTATTAAAGGGCAAGTCCTTTCCAAAAATAATTTACCTTCAATAGATGCAGCAAAACAACAGAAACAGAGCAAAACAAATTTGAGTTATCAGTTTGTGACGTCATTTCCTCACTATTTATCAATTGCTTTATATATTTTTAGCCCATTAATTTTTATCCGCCAAAATTTGATTTCCCCATGCATTTGCCAAGGTTATATGATTTGTATCAAATTGCATGCATGACAATTGATTTCACATTATTCATGATTTAACTGAACAAATTACGCTATATTAGTGCATCCACACATTGGAAATATTATCAATATATACAAAGCAATTGATAAATAGTGAGGCAATGACGTCGCAGACTCATGAGTGAGTTGCCAATTTGTCTTGTGAGTTTCAAAGTTTTTTATGTCATTAAAAGTTCATAACTTTCTTGTTAGCTATCCGATTTTGCTCAAACTTTTTGTTTAATTTGTATGTCTTATTTTTCTGCTTCGACTAAAATTAAGTTATTTTGGAGTGGAATTAACCGTTAACACCTCTTCTCCAATCAGAGGGAAGTGTGTGCACATACACATGTATGTGTATCTGTGCAAATGGACGGGTGATGGTTGAAAACTAATCATGATAATTTTAATCTCTTTCCCCCCCCCCCCCAACCAAATTAAAGATGTTCTAAGCGAAACCACATTTAAAACATCAATACTCTGAAAATAACCATTAGCAAAAAAAAAAATCTTATCTTTTGTTTTGGATTGTTATAACAGAGGGACGCCGACGAGATGGCCCTGAGGCAAGGTTTCAACAGGGTGCCAATGACCTTGGATCCCAAGGGGAAGCAAGCGTCACTCTCATGACTCCGAGAAAGCACTGACCTTGAATAAATAATGTAATTTCCCTTCTGTATGCATCTAAATTTCTGTGAAGGGGCAATATTTCCACCGTTTGTAAATACTAAATTTCATACATTGGTTTCGCTTAAAGGTAAAGACCAGTTTTGGAAACGACCCCCTCCCCCAAAAAATGAAATGGAAGCTCTTATTACCAATCATGTGAAAGAATATGTTTTGACTAATACGTGATGATAACAATTTTGCCGGGAAACCGCCTACTAATTGATATATTTGGTAATTTATTATATTTATTTGGACCTGCACGTGTCGCGTAGTCCCATTTACATCTTTCTGTGTACATATTGCTTGTAACTTTACCAAGACTGGGCCAAATTTCTTATCATTTTGATGATTCCAGAACCTTGCAGTACGAACCAATACTTATATACTAGATGATTAACCTTTTCTGATCGATTCCACAACGTTTCTTTCACAATGCAATGGCATGACCAGAACTGGTCTTTAACTTTAAGCTGCGCCAATATGTATGGCGATGAGAACTAGAGGGTCTGAGAGTATTTGCAGTTCGTCCAAGTAAGAAAAAAAATGCAACCCGAAAAGAAACGGTAATTGAAAAAAATTATTGAGTTTTATGTTAATAAGTCATAAATTATAAATGATAATGCCTTCAAATGGTACTGTGATTACATTAATCAATAAAATATTGTTTTAAAAATGGCATTTCAAAATGCAGTTGTGCCAGATTTTGGAATCACATGTGAACATGAATTTCAAGAAAATTAAGCTATAAAAGATGTACCACTGGACTGTTTGGGTTGCCCCTTTAAAAGGTTGCAGTTCTGTGCATCTTATAGGGCAGCACATACTCTTGGTTTCGTTTTGTGTGGTACTTTATCAGAGCCTTTTGTGGGGGAACTTCAATTACAACTTGAATGTAGTTTCCACTTCAATTGCATTCCTTACAGTACTACCATTATTTAAAGATTTTTTGATTCCTCATAATTTATTTTTGCAGCAAAATATTAATTTCTTTAATATTTGAAGAGCTCGGTTTTAAAAGATACTACATTCATTTTGTATCACTTTTTGTTTTTGTATTAATGTACACATTTCCAGTAGCCTCATACACTGAGACTTCCAAAAGCTGAATTTCCCCCAAAAAAAGTAAAATATGGCATTTAAAAATCGGTTCGGTTCTAAAGTTTATATCAATTCAATTCATGAATGGCAACCTGCATGCAATAATGCAATATTTCGGTTCCAAAAAGTACTACATCAGATTTTGGTTTCAAAAGGTACTATACATCCACAAAAATTAAAAGAACATAAATTCAGGAAAAATGTTTGTGCAGATTTAGATTCTGTTAAAGAGTGGTTTTATACTTTTTTTTCATACAATAATATAATCATTCCAAACTGGCATTGCTAAGTAAACTACGATTATCAAAAAATCGTGTTTATCTCAGAACTTGGATCTATGAATGTATTAGCCTATCTTTGAAACCGAGCCCTTTCATTTATGGAACATTTTTTTATTCTACCGATCTATTCAAATAATGTCATTTATCAATATCTATGTCACCTCTGATTTGAATCACAATGATATTAAATATCTTTGTTTTGTACTATTTATTATCATTGGTATTTGCGTCGTTTTATCTACGGCATTGCAATGACATTCTTTATATCAAATAAACAGAGAGAGAGAGAGAGAGAGAGTGAAAGAGAGTGAGTGAAAAAGAGAAAGAGACATTCAGACAGAAAGAGAGAGAGATAGAGGGAGATAAAAAGAAAGGTGAGCGGCTAAATACACAAATGGAAAGACATGTGGTAGTTATATAAATGATTTGATACTTTTTTGAGAATTGTAACAAAAAACAGTTTTTTCCTTTTCAACAAAATTATATTTTCTTCACAATATACCCTGGATTTCAAACTTCTTCCCGTTTATGTATGATTGGAGAGAAAGAAGTGACATGAAATGCATCCAGCTATGATAGAGATCAGTTTCAGAAATAGCATGATCATAACATTCAAGTCGAGTTCTGAAATGAGGCCTGTGGGCCGTGTTACCCCGTTTATATATCTACATTGTATTATCTATATAAGCTCGTATTCATCTTCGTATATTCTTTTTCTTTCTTTCTTTGCTCCTTTTTCTTTCCTCTCACACCTCTCAATTTTCTTTCTTCCATCGTTTTTTTTCCTTTTCATTTGATTCTGTTATTTCCTTTTCAATCTGTATCCTTTCATTTTCTCTTTAGTCCTTCTCCTCTCTTCTGGCCTTTTCCCTCTCTCTCTCTCTCTCTCTCTCCTCCCTCCTCCCTCCTTTTACTGCCAACAGAAGTGCAAGTGGCAATGCGCATTTGCCGACAGAAATTGTGCGTGTGTGTTTGTGTGTATGTGGGATGGGTGGGGTAGGGGGTTGTACATTTTACACATGGAAATATGCCTGTAAAATTATTTCATAAAGAAGATTCTATGCAATTTTCTCGATTTTAGAAAGAAACAAATATAAAGCCTACTGCCCGGGCCTATGTATTTATGAATTCAACAAATATCATCATCAAATGTAAATTGGTTGCCACATTGATAGCTTTTACAACGTGACGTGTATTACACCAACAGTAACTGACAATGATCATGGCGAAATAAGTGATGATGACGCCAAAGACGCGTGCGGGCAAAACAAGGCTAAAGAGTGGGTGACATCTATTGACCATCGCATAACGCCCACCGCACACCGTACGATGCGACTAGGATCCGAATAGACCATTTCCGTAATGTAATCAAATTTGATGCATACATCTTTGTTACGTGCCTCGTTACGAATTATTTCATTCACCTCCAACAAATAATTGCATTTCATTAGTCAGAATGTGAATTTCACATATAAATTGTTCCTAAAGGTAGGATAAATAGTTTGGCTTGTCCTACCTCACATCACGTAATGTATGCAATTCACAGATGAATACAATAATAGGTGAGGAGGTAAAGATTTGTGCATTAAAGTGACTATGTAACATTGTTAAAAGTTGATGAAAAAAATTACCAATTTTTGTATGAAATGTTACTTATTATATTCCTTTTACTAACATGCAGAAAATCCTGAAAAAAAATATCAAAACACAGAGATATGTATGATTTTCTTCGAAGGTCGCTGTGCGACACCCTTTAACAGTAAATTCTCACAACCATTTTTTAATTTTCCCAACCGTTTACTCCATGAAAATGAGACATAACACAGCCTTTTAAAAAATGTGTTCATCCTGCTGTTTTTCAGGATCTCCGAAACAACGTTTATATATTGTTAGGGTAAAAAGCGATCCATGACCTTTCCCGTCCCCTCCCTATTTTGTTAATTATTTATGTTATTTATTTTTACTCCGTGTTAGCAATATTGTTTTTTAACATGCGTTTTGGGGGCAATATCGATTCAAATATATAGTTCCTTTTGGGGATTACAAAAATAACAAAAATCCTTTTGAACCCATAACCTCATTGTATTTTCACAATGAAATCGCATGGAAAGTAGCCCTTCTTAACTGATCTAACTTCTTCACTTATCTCTAAACTAGTTTGGTACAACAAGATCGACTTTAATTTTTTTTTATTTGTGATACATTCGTGAAGAAACAATGATGTTTAAGATTCATTAATTAAATTCTTCTCTCTCTCTCTCTCTTTCTTTCTTTATATCTTACTCTTTCTCTCCCTTTCTCTCTCTCTCTCTCTCTCTCAGTCTATAAAACGTTCAACATAAGTGCATGGGTTGGATGTCACAATTTGATACTCCTCTCGATTATTGTACAAGAGGGCGTCTGTCAGATAATACATTCGTTAACATTGGGTCGCAGTTTGAAATAGCGAAATACATTTGACAGAAAAAAACTGTCGAAATAGATGTGGACTTTAGACGAACGGGTCGGAAGAAGTTCCGTGTTCTCGTGTTTCATGTGACGAGGGTAAAGTTCAAGTTCTTTTGTCCAAATGGAAAGAACCAACAATCCTGGGTTTCATGTAGGTTTGAGTCCTTTTAATAGTACGCAGTGCATGCTAGTAGTAGGGCGGAATAAACATATGGCTCCGGTTAGTCTCATTTCACAACGCCCCCTATCGTCAGAGCATGATCTGAGTCGGCAGCCTAACATGTTAGCCTATGGACGTTTTTTAAAAAAATCGTTAAAAATTCATTTTTTGTTTAAACGAAAAGCACATCCACCCCGACGTACGTTATCACTAGCTCTTTCATTGGAGCCCTCATGTCTCATTGACTTTTGAAAGTTCACCCACCGTAATTTTTCAAAATAGGTTGCAAGCTCGTCATTGCCTATAATACACGTGTGAAACAAGTCTAACTTTGGACTCAGTTTACCAAGCGATTTGAAGGTTATAGGTCGAGCACACGAAACATAAAAAGCATGAATTATCATAGATCACTTCTGCCTATTTCATTATGTCCATTTCATCCAACCCCCCACCGTAATTTTTCCATTTAGTAAAAGCAAACATTTTGCCGAGTTTAGCAAAAACATGAATATTCATGAACGGTCAGACAATACAGCCTTTATAGTACGTAACGTATAGTGAATGGAATGGGCGATGATCCGTTCAGGAGGCAGAGGTCAGTGGTTTGTGCTGGCAATGTTCACGCGAGCGAAAATGAGACAATCGGAGCAATATGTGTGATGTGATTTGACCAAGTTAAATAAATAGACAAATGAAGAAATAGTCTCTTTGCTTCTTTTGCTTTCATTATTTGTCATGTAAGTGTTAAAGCCTTCCATACATAAAGATGCCCCCTTTAAACAAAATGCAGATTTCAAAGGTCCATCCGAAATGAACATATCAAATCAATTGGTCCAACTGCCAGAAGTAAATAAACGCCCTCTTTAGACCGGTCCATGACATTACTCTAGGCCGCAAGCAAGTAACCAATTGGCTTTCAAAGGATAATAAATCAATGAATTTAAAATAAGAAATTAAAAAAAAATATAAAATTAAAATGATATGACTTTTGTTTGAAATCGTAGATATCAGTGAATAATCGGTGAAAGAAATGTAGAACAAGGAGGGGTGAAAAAAAGAGATAAAGAAGAAGAAGAAGAAGAAGAAATAAATATTTTGTAGTTATTCAGTCATTGAATATCGTGATATTAGTGAGAGGAACAGGTCAGTAAAGGTTTGGAGCCAAATCCGATTAAAGATAAGCAAGTTATTATTTTTTCGAAGTTGCGATTAATCAAACATAAATTGGCAACTCTGTGACAAATCTTGCTTGCTCCCCTCCCATTTGCTCTGTCCAGAAAATTTCATAAACTTTCATTTTTAGTGAAGACGGCATATATTGATTCATACAGGCGGTGTATCAAACATATTAATTTGCATATACGATTGGAAATTTTCTTTACGGCAAAAAGCAAAAAAAAACATTTGATTTGATGCTTTAGTACAGAGCATAAGGGAGGGGAGCTCGCAATGTACGTCACAAAGTTTTCAATTTATATTTGATTGATCGCAACTTAAAAATTGCATTTCTTTTTTATCTTTTATCAGATTTTCCTCAAATTCTCAATGACCATGTTTCTCTCGTTTGTCTGCTTCTATTAAAATCAACTTGTAGTCAGGTTGGACTTCTCCTTCAAAGGGAAAGCAACCTTTGAAAGCAAACTACTCCATAATAAAGCAGAACAATCAGAGAGGGAGACTCGTGATATTAAGTTTGAATGAAATCGGACAAAATATAAGCAAGTTATGATTTCTATCAATTTGGAATATCAAGGTAAGGGCTCTTCAAGTTGTCTGAATCGCTTATGTCTCTGTAGCGAAGGACAACTTTCCCATTTGTTCCAAGACAAAACATGACCCCACTTGAATACTCTTTCTTTTTTCTTCAAAAATGTATTACTCAGGGGTCTTCTCTCGTTTAAAGACCTGTAATAATATGCAATCCATAATATTTTTTTAAGTAGTGCCTCAAAGGAGAAGCGCCTAGGAGAACAACATAAATTATTATAAATATATATATATATATTTTTTTTGTGGGGGGGGGGGGAGGCGGGTCACTGTCCAATGACGAAACTGTCAATTTGAGATTCGCATAGACTTTTTGATTTAATATTTCAAACATTCATTACTTTATTTAATCGAAATTATGTTTCTCTAATTGTGTCTGCTTCCATACATATAAACTTGTTACATGGGCTGCGTTGCTTTTTAAAGGTAGTGTATCCCTTTTGCAGGAAATTAACTTTGCATGCATTATGAATATGTCATGTATGCCCTATCTATGAAATTTAAACGTTAGCAGTGTCCTAGTATTCAAATTATGCCATGAAACCCGTTTTTACTTTCTAGACATCACTGTCGGACACTATTGAGTGACTGACTGACATCTTTTTTTTCTTTGGTAATGGCATACATACAATTAGCTGTAAAGGGTAGGCCTACATGATCATAATTATGTCCACAGAAATAACCCATTTCTTGTAATGGCCAAAATGAAGCTGATTCAATCTTTGCCCTGTACAAAACGAACGACTATTCATCGTCAGAGTTGGCGTTGGACGCGTGCCAATTCGTATGACAACTTCGTGTCATGATCTAGGCAGACTTCGGCACCATTCCATTCGGCAGCATGGGAACAAGCTAGGCTATCTTTACCCTATCAAGGCAAGTTCTGCTGTGTAAAGCAAGATTTTATAGGTCACTGGAATCTATTTTTTCTTCACAACTATCACAAATTAGTAATGTTACAATTTTCATTGGGGTTCTGCCAGCTTATGATTACATTATAAAAACTAATTTCCCTCTTTTAAAAATGCACGCACCCATGCCGATGGCGTAAACATGCATATTCATGTTTGAATCAGAGAATCAGTTTACTTGGGTGACCGGTGGCTTGGAATATAAACAGATAGACTATGGGCGTGCTGATCGGTAAGACGCAAACCTGTTCATCTCGTGGAAGATATCATCGTGAACATGAAGCTGACATAATTTTCTTTTCATAATTATTTGTTGAGAATATAAACACATCTTAGTGATTTGTTCACTCTAAAAAGGAGGCCTATAATGTCGCGATAAGGAGATTGCATTTTTTGGGGGAGTTGTGCATTGAGTCTTCAACAACATAAGTAAGTCAGAAATTCAATTATTTAATTTAGCCAATGTTTATATTCTCAATATAAGGTTATGTGTCTAAATTGTGACTAGTAGGTAAAAATGTCAATCAAATGAACAGTATAATCTATTTAAGTGATTAGATTGAGTCAGATTTAAAAGCTATGTTCAGTGAATCGGATCACTTTGGGGGTGAAATCTGAATATGCATGTACCTTATCAAACATGGATTCATGTTTACGGTGTGATTTGAGAGACGAGAATATGAGATTTCATAGTGTGTCACTTTCTGTCTAATTTTGACAACCATAATGAAATAAGTGAAACAGTGTCACGTAATTTGAGTTGGCTTAGTGGCGATACACACATATAACAAAAACAATCAGGGAGTAAACTGTAATTTCATAGACTGAGTTTTGATTGAACACGAAAACGAGATACATTATGATTGTACAGGTAGGCCTAATTGAACGTTGACAAACAAAAGTTAACCAGATATTACTTTACTATAGAAGATGATGGAATTGAATAAGCACTGCCAGAATGCAAGGCAACAAAGAAGGCAACACTTTCATGTTATGATACTCATGCCGGTGGATAATGTTTGTATTCATATTATTTGAAATAGATATGTATGCTCAATGTATTTAGATACTTAATACTAATGTTAAGCACCCTTTACTGACTTCTTTATGACTTCTATGTTTACCATGGCTTCTCTACTCGACCACTGATACCAATGACTTGGCACGCGTCCAAAGCACGACATTTCGATAGTGAACACACATCGGGCTGCTACGGATGAAGTATCATGACGTCATATATTGCACTGCACTCGTGGTCGGAATTTTCCGAAAATATACGGAAATCTCCGAACTCTCCTTGGCCACTACAACAGAGAAAATTAATACGAATACCGGCGCGTGCCATGTTGTTTTGTGTAAATAACTTCCGTGCTGTTTGATGCGTCGAAATGCGGGCAGACACCACTTCATTCGATTGCAAGGGAACCCATTTTCACTCTGCCAACAGACAGGTCATTGAGGGTACGCTCTCTTACCAAATTATTAGGGAGTACTGACACATTTCAGTGTTTCATTGCCTCTGCATGAGAGGACATTCCCATATTTAAAGGAGATTGCATTTCGAGAGCAGTGTTGCGATTTTTTTAGTAATTCAGCAATCTTTTGTAATCCTCTCATTATAGGCTATTTATAGCGCTTATCACTGGAAAAAGTTGAAAGTCTAACCTAGCTTATTTTCAACTGGGATGCTCCAGGACGTCTTTAGGAGTGCCACGAGAAAAAAATTATTGTTCGATTTCGTAAAAACAAAAAATATTTTCCTGAAGAAATAACATTTACAAAAAATTAAGTGGTGGGGAAGGGGTTCGGTTGCAAAATTTTAAAACGGTATGATTTCAGGCATTGAAGTGACTGGATACCCACATATTGAGTCAACGAGGTGCAAGATGATCTTTTTGACAGCGAGGTGCCCGAATATCGTCACGATCGGCCAGCAAGGTGCCGTAATATATCTTATATTTCTTAATCGAAATCATATTTTTCCAACGCTAGTTCGCTTCACTCGCTCGGAACATTTAGCAATAGGATGATTATGTACAACAAGATACCCGAATATCCTTCCGTGCATCGAGGTGACTGAAAAAATGACTTTTGTATTCATGTATTGGGTTGCAAGATGCCCACAAACATAATTTCATATCTTATCAAGTGTGTTTTCTTTACAAATAAACATTTTGACCATAGTATACATTTCATTGTTTAAAAAAACAAAAAAACAATAGTGTTTATGTACGTGTGTAAATGGCACTGGTACCAGAGTGATGGAAAATGCATCTTCTAAAACTATTTGGTATTAGGGAGTTGCGAAACTGTGTATTTCTTATAAAGGCTACCGTGACTATAAAAAGGTTGGAAAACGCTGGTCTAACCTGTGTAAGCTTGTCATGAAATCAGTTATCACCTTTCCTGTCTTCTTGTTCATCTTCCTCTCTTTCTTCTTCATTATCAGTACCTCTGAAATATGGCCTAATCTAAGGTCAAATTCTCACAACTTGACTGCTTTACTGCCCGAATTTTGTGCTTTGAAGTTTTTTTGGGGTAAACGAATCCACCATGACAATTTTTTTTTTTTTTTTGGGGGGGGGGGATGGGGGGAAACACCGATTTTTTAAATTTGGGGATTTTTTTTTCTTTCTTCACATTTTCTCATTTTTTTTGGTACGTAATGGCATGGCAGCAGAGAGGTGATCTCTCATCTCCTTGGTGATATCATATGTCCATGGTTACAGTATGTAAGCGGTCGTGCAGCGGGAAGAATCAGGGAGATGTGGATGATTATTCGCGTACTGGGATTAATCGGTTAAAGACGCAAACCTGTTCGTCTCTGAGAAGATAAATCTATCATCCGGAGAAATATTCGATAAAGCCGACATAATATTCCTTTCCAGATTAATTATAGTGTTTATTACCTTTGCAAAGGAGTACATCCCAACAAGAAGATTGCATTTATTTCGGAGATTAGTGTTGATCAACGCAAGTAGGTGAGAAATTAGTGATAATTAATTGTTATAGCCAGTGTTTATTGACTAGCCTTGCACCAGTTTGGATGTCAATTTCAATCGTGGATATCGGTTGACATATAACTTTTGCCGGGACTGATATGAAATCATTTTAACGGTCGTTATGTTAATGGAAGATATGAATACGATTACTTTATTGTCCACTGGATGACTATTCAGATTATCCGTCAATTCAACGAAGCCGTTTGTTGTCCATTTCCCACCATTTTCATGAAGCTCTTGAGGTTGGATGATACATATTTCAAATCACATATAGTATCATTTTAGTTACATGACTTGAGTTACACATGCAGCCAAGATGATATGATTTATGATCAAATATGGGTTCTAAATGACCTCAGAGCTGCCTACAAATGACGAGACTTTTTAATCTGTAGTCCAAAATTGTAGATCGAGTTGAATCTAGTTGATAAGATGACACAGCCATTCCCCCACTTCATTCATCGGCGATGTTTGTATTGTATTCTTTGTATTTATTGCAATACTTCATTCACATGGAACATGAATATTTTGTTTCACAATACACAAGTATTACATTATTATGTTACATATATATTTTCCCCAGGCACAGGGTGTGTAAACAGGTAATGAATGGGACCATTCATTACCTGTTTACACACCTTATATATATATGCCTATCCATTGACAAAAGTTTTTAAAATGATACAAATTCCGGCAAGTCTTACCCCTCAAAATGGCCATGGAAAATCCCGGGTCGATTTGTGATGATTTGTAATCAAAAGCGCCATTCATGAATACATTGTACTGCCGTGTGACTCCCCGGTCGATCATCACAAGCCCCATTTGCATATATTCATCCATGTGTTCATTTAATAATGAGATTTGTAAAGGGATGTTATTCAGGGAGTATTGTGGCATTGACGTTGGTATAATAGATTGTGTTCATCTTTTTGTATTCTAGGGAATATTGTGCTTGACCTGATTGTTAGTATAGTCTCTGCATGTTAGACTTCAATCACATAATGTAATGTAGCCCCCCTTTTTTACGAATACTGTTTGAAGTACTGTACATATAGATCGGATCCTGGTGTCATCTATAAGGGGAGCAATTCTTAATCGTTTATTTTACAACTTATTTTGACTTGAAAAAAGAGTTGGCATCCCCCAAAACACACACAAAACGGTCAACGATTCTTTGTTGACAACATGTTTGGAATCTCCACAAAATGCGGAAAATTGAGCAGCGTAGATTTTTTTCTTTCTCCCTTCTTTCTTCAGCTTTCACTTAATTTTGTTTGAATGCGACTTGAATTCGGCGTAAATATTAATAAGTGAATGATACACGCCAATAAAACAACAACAACAACAACCAACGAACCTGGGGACCCAATTGAATCATACACGTATAAGTTGAGCGCTCGGAAAGTATGATTATGGTTTAAAGGTAAAGACCAGTATTGGCAACGCCCCAATTTCAAAAAAACGAAATGGAAGCTCTCATTACCAATCATGTGAAAGAATATGTTTTGACTAATACATGATGATACAAAATTTGCCGGGAAACCGCCTACTAATTCATATATTTGGTAAATTTATTTCTCTCATGGTCTGGTGAGAGAGATAGGGTAGTCCCATATACATCTTTCTGTGTATAGTGCTTGTAACTTTACGAAGAATGAGCCAAATTTCTTATCATTTTGATGATTCCAGAACCTTGCAGATGCTAGATGCTAGATGATCGACCTTTTCTGATCGATTCCACAACGTTTCTTTCACAATGCAATCGCATGACCATTACTGGTCTTTACCTTTAAGCAACATCACTATAATTATAACAAATCACAACAGAATATATGTATATATGGCTTTTACTCAACAGAGCGACATGATATAAAACAAAGAACAATTTTAATTGTAATACAATATTCATATATTTTATGATACAATTTGCTGCATTGATTTGGACCTTCTTAAAGATAAAGGTGAGTTCTGGTCATCCGATTGCATTGTGGAAGAAAAGGTGTGGAATGGATCAGAAAAAGTTGATCATGTAGTACATGTAAGTATACTGCAAAGTTTTGGAGTCATCAAAATCATAACTTTGGCCCAGTCTTGGTAAAGTAACAAGCACTGTACACAGAAAGACGTATATAGGACTACACAAATGGTGTCGGGGCTACTAACCTTGATTATTATTACATGACAGTGAGAGGTTCAACATATAAATTACAATAGTACCAGACATTGTCGAGAGAAAAAGAATTATTGACTTATATTGCACAAAAATTAATAATACGAAGGAAGAAGTTGTTTCTTCCTATTCTTGCACTGTTTTCATGAAAGTAAAAATCTCCCGAAAATTTTGGGGGCATGTGAAGAGCTGAATGTAGACATACGGATTAGAAGATTTTAAAAATGTTTATTTCAAATTTCCAAGGTTTTCAGACTTATACTCAGTTGGACACACTAGTGAAATACACTAAGAGCAAGATCGTATCATGATAATTATTGGCTCTGAAAAACAGAGGTATTATACCTCTCTTTCAACTGATAAAGCTAAAGCTTGCTCGAACTTACTCGTCCAGGAGGAATGTTGATAATTAAAATGACACAAAGCTGGCATTATTCAAGGTTAAAGGTGTATGCATAGTATTCAATCGGAAGTGAAAACACCTCCGCGGCGGTTTTGTTACTAACAAGATAATGTCATGGCGTGGCGTTGAATGCAATTGATCACGTGACTACACCTTTGTTTCGAGCGGTGCTATTTTTCTCGAGTGGGGTTGCAGTGTTCCATGCATCCGCACTCTCCGTCTCTGCCTCGGAACTGGAAAACACCACGCGATGACGACACGTTATATTAGATCACGTGACTATACCCTAGTTGCGAGTAGTGCTACTTTTCGTGCGTGGGGTAGCAGTGTTCCCTGCATCTTCACTTTACTTCTCTGCCTGCCAGGATTCAGACATATCGTCCCAGGGCTTCTACAAACTTGTTCATTATGTGTTATGAACATTGGTGCAGATATTTCTGAAACCAATAGTATGGTAAGTATTTACAGGTTTTTGTCCTGGAACACAATTGTGTTTTAATTCTTATTTCAAAGAAATTTATCTGCCAACATGTCCAGTTCTCCTTCAAACTTATAAAGGTAAGCTCTGCCTGCTGGGGTCATGGTTGGTAATCTTCTGCATTACATCCTTTGTTAGGCTGATGTGCTTCACAGTCCTCTGTAAATTCATACAGACCATTGCTGTTCCGGCGCATGAATTTGACTTTGACATTGTCATCAATCACAGCTTTTACCTAGTAGCAAAATAAGAATATAGCAAATACAGGCTTTCATTAAAACACAGAAAACAGCTTTCAGAATCCATTCACTTCCTTGAAATATCTCACAGTCTCTCATTTTAATTCACCCTGTTAACTTTGTTCAGTACTACAACACCTGCTCATATACATTTTAGAAAAATCTTTATGTCAAGTATTTCTCAAATACAGAAACTTGATCCTGTTAAACGTTTTTTGTAATAATCCGAGATCTAACATGGGTAAAATTTACGAGAGCCATGAAAACCACTCCATTTGTAGTCCTGCTGCTAAATGAAGGTGCATCAAAATATATGGCCACATAATCGCTCAAATTAAAGAAGAAAACATGAAATTAGCAGTTTGTACTGCACAGAACAATGTTAATACATTATCTGAGCTTGGACACTAAAAACAATCATGTTTTTTATTTTAAAAGTACACCTTGAATGTATATTTGCATGTGCATTACATTATATTATATTATTCATCCATGTGTTTTTTAAGAACTACATGTAGTTCAGAAGTCCTAAAACAAATATGGGGTTATCTAAATAATTATGTACATAACTTCCATGTAGACGGCCGAGTATGGTAGCTTTTAGGGAGAAGCTTCGTAGCATTTTCGTGAGAGAAAAACAGAGAGGGAGAGAGGGGAACAAAATTTATTTTTTTCAAACAACAGACTCGGCTATTCTTCTTTTGTGAAGGTGAGTTCGAATTTGTTTTCCCTCCAATTTGTTGAGCTTTCATCCGATTTGCGGGTAGCGTGATAACGTATAGTAATGGTAGCCGCAGTGTTTTTTGATAGAGAGTAGAATTTACAATGCTTAGGCGCCCATAACGTTATGGGACTCATCGAGTGTGTGGTGGTGGTTATTTTACCTGACTGCTAATGCCTAGGTCACATATAAACCGGGCCCCGTACGATTTTCCCTACCCGGCGGCTTGCCGTGGATTTAGAGACCGTACGGGAACCTTCCGATTTTATTTTCTACGGCATGTGTGGTCACATGATCTGCGGCGCCCGGGAGGTGCCCGGTGAAAAATGGTCGAGGGAAATGCAAGGCGCCCGTAAGGATGCCGGCCGGTAAGCTTACGTGCTCCATCCGATGAGCAGGTGCACCCGTGACTCCCGGAAGGTGCTCTGCCGGGGCCCGGTCGGGTCCCGTGTGGTGCTCTGAACTATGTGTCCTCTGACATCCGCACCTGCTGTATTTAAAGCTGCGTTGTACATTTTGAGATGCCGCCGTGAGGGGCCCGCACGGGCAATATTCATTTCAAATTGCCCCCGGACGGCAGACGCCCGGTGTTGTGCATATTACCCGGGGCTCTTAAGGGGCCCGTGAGGGAGCCGTAGGGTACACGTACGACACCCTTTAGCACCGCAAGGTGCCCGTAAAGATTTTTCATGAGAATTGACACCAACAAATCGTAAGGGGCCCGTCCGGACAGCGTCCGGAGCCCACACGGGACCCATAAGGTGCCCTGCGGGCCCTTCACGGGCTCTCTACGGCCTAACGGTCAGATAAAAACGCCGGGAGAATTGGGAGCAGCCCGTACGGCTTCAAAAATTGTCCCGGCGCCCGTAGGATCTTTACGGTAGCCGGCCGGACACCGGCCGAAAATTCCCAAAATGTCTGTTTTTACTCCCCGTAACCCCGGAGTGTATATGTGAAAGCCCCATTATAAGAAAGCATAAATGCTTGTAAGTAAGCAACCAGACGGCCGACCGACGGCTTTAGGTCCTCTCCGAGGGATCTGGTAATGAGGATTAATGCCTTGCCAAAGGGCACTGACGCATCGCCTTGGTTTCGAACCCGGGTCACCGGATTACGAGACCGCTGCTCTACCGACTGAGCTATCGCGCCTCAGTGGTTGCCAAATTTACATCCAACCCGTACACCAGTCGAGAGGTGTCCTGTGACATCCTCTCCAGTTGGCTCATAAGGAGCTTGCCTACCTTGTATTGGTCATCTTTCACATACTTCTTCATCTTCTTCCCATCGGCAAACAAGTTGAATATTCTCAACTCAGCAGCTACTCATCGTTACCTAGCCCGTATCTTCCCCGATAGATATCTCCCACCCCTCCGCTTATAATAGACTCCCAGTTCCATTTATGTTGTATACTCGGCGCTCCTCATTACGACATAAACTGGACTTTCATTGTTTTCAAACTTGAAACGCTAAAACAAATATTTTGAACAATGTTAACATCATTGTATGTCACTACCTATTGAAATGTGTCCGCTCACTGTGAACTCGTTATTCTGCCGCGACAGATCTAGACAGGGGTCGCAGTTTAGCCAGCAGGGGCCACATGTTATTTAACTATGAAATGTACACAAAAATACAAATTTCGAAATTGCAAGTGTTGTGTATTTAGGAAATAAGAATGTCATTCGTTTAATACGTACAGTTTGACGGGTATTCATTCAACCTCATGGTACCATGCCTAAAATGAATAAATAAAAAAAAATCGTTTGTTTTATAAGAACAAATATAATTGAAATACAATGTCAATACAAATCACATATTTTCTCAACTGTACAATATTTTGCTACTTTTCATATAAAACGTTTTTTTATCAGTTTCTGGGCAACCTTTTATCTGGGGTTTTTGTTAAGCTCCTGACTTTTTACCACAATTCTTTTTTTTTTTATTTCTCATATGATACTGATAGACTAACTTCTTCAAGTTTAGATCGAAATTAAAAACCTGCTTAATGGAAAATGCATATTCAACCTAGTTCTTAAATTGTTACCTTACCTTGTTATCTTATGTTTGCTAATTTCACTTTAAATTTGTTGTCTTGTCATTACTCTGTTTAGTTTAACTTGTATCAATATTGTAAAGCGCTTTGATATAAATGTCTTATGAAAAGCGCTATATAAGTAAAAGTTATTATTATTATTATATCCAAATATGATTTAAAATCTAAGTTCTTGAAATGTGATAAGCAGATTGTACATCAGATGATATCAACCTTTTGTATCTCATATTCATTTAAACAATTACTCATTTCTCTGGTTGTGCTATTGATACGCATACCAGAGCTTAATTGATACGGTAACAATGCATGTTTACCTTAATACATGTACATGTATATCAGCCATTCAACTTGGTACGTATATGGAACAGTCATTATAGATGATATTCATATTTGGTAACAAAACACAATATTAGAAAGACATATATTCTGTTATTTAAAATATTTCCTGCCATATCAAATGATCTAAAAAGTTGCAAAATTGATGTATAATGACACTCAGAATGCTAATGACCTGCTGATCGAAAGCATCATTATTGCTGATTTCATCAAATTTACATTTTGCAAGCAACTTGCAAGTCCATTAGAAGAGTCTACTGTCTCTGCCACCAAAAGATAGGGACCCCCTGAATACACCTCAATCAAGGAATAATTCACGGTGCTCAATGTATTATCTTTTGACGTAGGTATAAGGATTTCCACTTTATAGCGAGTTGAAGTTATTTCGCAATTCTATTGAAAACTGCGAATTTCGAGGGCAATTTTTACAAAGTCGGTAAGCCATAGGGTATGAATTGTTTTGTATTAAGCTGGAGAGGGCATAACTTGAAGTCTCTAAATCCATAAAAGAGGTACGGGTTTGGCCAGGCACGATGGAACTACGGCCACAGAAAGCAAAAAACACCCCTCGAAATGCCCATAAGCCAGACAACATGGGATCATCTATAGAGCCGCCCACTGCACAAGGTGTAGTATGCTTTGGCATGCACAGACAGATCGTACAGGTTTGAATGGGAGGAGTCCGAGGACAGATGGAAACGTTCATTCTAACAGAGGGGTGATAGATCGGATGCACGCTTTTACCATTTGTAAAGACATTTGTAAAGACATTTATATTAATAATAATAATAATAATAATAGTCTAATAGTCCACTCCAAATTTTATTAAACCGAAACGGAAATTCTTTTTGCCCAATTGATCGTGAGCCCGGCAGCCACTGAGCAGCGCCAGATCGACGTTGCTCTATCCCTTATTGTTGAACGCCAAACAAGGTAGCAACAACTCCCACCTTTTTAAATTGGACTCGTCTTAGGCGGAGCGATGCAAATGAACCGGTCCTGCCAACCTTTATCAACGTACGATAGTAAATACATGAATAACGCACACTACACTATACTATATACACATTTTCGTCATGCTTTCGCTAGCAAAACAAAACATTCGTCCTCATAGAGAAGACGTATCGATTTCGGATTCAACTTGGCGCTATCCTCATTGAAGTTAATACAGGAAAATGTATATGTTTATCTTCTTCTTTTTTGTGATGGTAGAGTATTAATTTTGAGGGAAACTATATCGTCAACGAATGTGTGTGATTTATTCATCCTTTCTTTCCTAGAAACGACAACACAAGTACGGAAAACATTCTGGAGAGCATTGCCGAGCAACGTACATTGGAAAGGTAAGAATGAGAGATTTATTGATACATTTGTTGGTTTTGACAGTATAGATATTATTTTCTTTTGTCGTATGCTGTTACTTTAGTAAAGAGTAATATATTGTATTGAGGCACCGGTTTATCAAATTGATAATTAATTTGTTATTACAGCTTGTGAAAAAATGTATAGTTATAGTTAATGAGAAAAAAATGGGCATACACTCGATCTTAACTGACTGAATTTCCTCTATGCACACTCTGCAGTACCCAAATTCAAATTGATTGCCAGCAATGTTCCATGTTTCAGTCACATTTACAATTGATCTACAAATGACACGACATGACGCCAGTTTATTCCTTTCAAGAGCTTGACACCAACTATATTTTATTTCTCCTGGAATAACCCCCGCCCCCCCCCCCCCCCACTCCGGGGTCGGAATGACCCCATGCGTGTTGCCAAAATGTCCGGTAAAGGGGTACTTTTCGTGCGACGAAGTCCGGCCCGAGAATTGTAAAAAAAGGGGTGTATTAACTTTTCACCCGGAGATTTCTTTAAAAAGGGTTTTTTTTTCTTTTTTTCCCTCGTCTCTTTGGACTCCTGAGAAATTATTCCGAATTTAGGGGGGTACATTGAGCATTTTTCATGATTTAGGGGGGTCTCCAAGGCAGGAAAAGCCCGCGAAATAGGGGTTCGGAAATGAGGGAACGAGCATATGCGTACCCTAAATAACACTGAGTGGGGGGGGGGGGGAATAACCTCCACAATCTACACCACCTATTAAAGAAATGTGGGAAAATGGCAACTGTCGTATAATCGGTAAAAAATAGCAATGCCGATGTGTTTTCTTTTTATGATCTGGTTGGACTCCCGTTCAGGTATATTATCTTTCATTTTTGCTAAGTGATAAAACATTTCATTACACTAACAAAATAAACCGACCCAATCTGACCAGTTCACTGCATCTCAGAGGGGGGGGGGGGACGAAATGCGAGGGACGAGGGAGCATAGTGAATAACGAATGTTGTAATGAGCAACAACTTTTTTTTTTTTGGGGGGGGCAGAAAGAAATCCTCATCACCACCACTCTTACCTGTTACATGTAAGCCCCGCAGAACGTTCTTCAAGGTGGGGTCAGGGGGCGGAGCCATCGGAAGCTCAGGGTTTTTAGGCATTTAATTACAGTCAGATGAGCATATTTTGATACCTTCTTTGTGACACTGGCAGGTCAATTGGAGTGAGGTCCAGGAGGCGGAGCCCCCAGAAGCTCAGGGATTTAAGGCATTTAATTATGGTCAGATAAGCAACCAGGGGCCCGCTTTAGGGCCATTGGCGGGGTCCAGAGGGCAGAACCCCGGGAACTCATGGAAAACTCCTGCAATTTCAGCAACATTTGTAAATCATTGGTATCAAATTAGAAATGAACCACGTTTGAATTTTATTAAGGGGCAACTGCCCCTAACCCCCTCCCCCGAGCCCATCAATACGCCAGTGAGAGGGGCGAAGGTGACGGAAGTGAATACCCCCCCCCCCACGAAGCTTTATAATATTATGTATTATATAGTCTTATTATAAAGCTCTATGCTACCCCCTCACAGGTTTATGAGGTTTTGTTATATTAACAAAATTACTTTCTTTGGCAAAATTATAGTATAAAAACAAGCAATACAATTGTTACACTTTACTTTTACTTTAACGACATTTAGTGTGCAGTCCGAAGGGTTGTAAATATTTAGTAGGTAAATATCAGCAATTAGCCAAGAAGGGCCTTTTATTCTTGAAAGGGCAAGCGGAATATTTATTTGTGTAGTACTGAACTATTTCTATAACTCTTAATCTTGTAAACAAACAGTGTAAACTGTGTTTACGTGATACCAACGGAATATTTTCTACAATATTTACTTGTACATTTCGAAGGATGTTATGCGAGAGAGCGTAGCGACCGAGCGAGAAGATTTTTTGCATTTGTATTAGTCTTTCATAACGCTACAATCTTTGTCCCTCCAGAGCCTAAAAGTGTGTTGAAGTTTTTAGTCAGTATTTGCTATACAATTTGTTGCGTGCACTTTTTCAAATTTTCAGGGGGGACGATCCCCCCTAAAAAAATTGAGGGGAAGTGTCCCTTCCCCCCTTCCGTCCCCCCGGGATCGCCCCCTGCTTCATATTCAAGTAATTTACTAAAACAATTCTGTGTGAACATATCGTATTGGTACCATTCGAAAGGGCATTTAATTGCGGTTCTTTTGATAGCTGCGCAAAATGTAGAGCTTTTATGTAATGCATAGTAGACTCTTAATTTTTGGCGATAACTTTGCGATGACGTTATCAAATTTTACCAAACTTTGTTAACAGTTGTTAAGTGTATGTGACTTTACTTTTACTTTTAACTTGCTTGTTAGACTTTAGTCCATGTTCATTATTTTTGCTACGTAGTAAAATATCACACAGTAAATTGCAAATGCGGCCAGGCAGAGACGCAAGCAAGCACACAACGGTAGGCACTTTTGAGGCGACTTTGAAGTGAGCGGAAGTGAATTCATAGTAAAGGTCACATTTTTTACGGCTCTCTAGAAATAAATACAATACGGATTTGCCCTTATCGAATCAATGATATGGATGGAAGTTGTGTTGCATATTCGACCATTGAAAACGGCACCAAATTTATGAAACGGCATTATTCAAGATTAGGTTTACCTTATAATTGCATTATTCCAAAAACATGTCCTCTGAGCTTTGTAGCAGTGCTCAATTTCACATACTCACACAAATGACGTGTCAAGAATGTTACGGACACGAAATGCAGTTCCTGGTTGCACGAATCCAAACACACTTTCACATCAAAATCATCCACAATTCCATGTTTTAGTTTGACTTCCTCTCTGAATAAATAATCACATGCACATTATTGCTTCATCGTAGGAGAAGAAAACCAAAATATCACATACGGCCTTCACTATCTGAATGTTTTCTCTCCAAAACAGAAGGAAATGGCACAGCAACGCGCGCTTCACACAACGGTTTATGTTCAATATAGCTTCGAATGCGTACACCAAAAACAGTATACATGTATCTATTTATATGCACAATTTCTATCGCTGCCCTGGATGCAGCTGGACTTGGACTTTGGACCAAAGCGGTCTGTAATATTGATATTTGTTTGCATAAAGGATAATATGTGTTGACGTGTTTCTATTTATTGCGAGATTTTTTAGCAAAGCCGGGCCGGGGGGGGGGGGGGGGGCTGAATCAACCCTTTTGGCATTTCGGGTAACTATTTCTACTAGTAATAAATGTGAAAATTAAAGTAATACTGATTAAGATTATGATGATGATAAGAAGAAGAAGAAGAAGAAAGAGAAGATGAAGGACAGGAACAGTCAAAAGAGGCGGAGGATCATGAAAAAGAAGGAAAGACGAATGAGAATGAGAATATATAATAACGATGGAAGAATGTTGCCTTAATTTCTTTTGGTTTGCTTTATCTTAATAAGTTTATAAACTTTAATGATTCCTCCAACCCACTGTAAAATTTGGTTAGATCATGAGTTCTTTTATTTAGCCAACTACAACGGGAAGCCCGACTTCTGAGAATACGGCATTCCTTCCGCAATCTTGGGTAAAGGTAAAGATACGTGTCGCCTTATTCCAAGGAGATATGCATGTATAACCTTTTGCTCATCCTGAGGGCCCTGCAGTCGTGAGAGCATCCTGAGCCGTTGCCAATACTGTCAATACATTATAAACACATTGCACTTGAAAGCTTCAGTCTCTAATATCGACGGTTGTTCCGCTGAGACTACATCTGAGTCCACTGACCGCCTCGAAAGGCTCACAAATGTCAGTTTTATAATAATAAAAAAATCCCCATTAGGATTGGAGAAAAGCCCGTAAACCAGTTGAAACCAATAGGCAACTGATCAACTGGTACCATGTAAAACCATTAGTCAACCGGTACCAGTTGAAATCAGTATATTCAACTGGTTTTTAAATGTAACTTGAAACACTGCAACTGGAACAAGTTGAAAAAATAGTTGAAAAACCAGTTTACATTTAAAGTGACTCGGTAACACCGTTGAAGGTTGATGAAAAAATTGCTTAATTTTTGTGTAAAATGTTACATATTATATTCCTTCTACTGTACTTACTCTTTGACATGCACAAAATCCTGAACAAATTCTAAAACCACAAAGATATTTATGGTTTTCTTTGAAGGCGTAACTGTGCAACACCCTCTAACAGTGATTAACAGTAAATTATCCCAACCATTTTTGATTTTTCCCAACCGTTTTTCCATGAAAAAAAGACATAAAACAGGCTATAACAAATATGGCAATACTTGAATGTCTGGAATGGTATGTAGAGTCAATTTATTGCTTTGTGATGATTTACATTCACCTACAATTAAATTGTAATAATATAGTTGGGAGAATTAAGGAATCGATCAGATCAGTTTTTCCCAATTTGTATCATTAATAGTGGTCCGTTTGCACTCAAATTTCCAGATTATCTTTAATTGTACATCTAGCATTGAAGTCACTACCTTACCACCACTTTTTCTCATCTGAACAATGTTACCAAGTCCCTTTAAGGCCATAAATTGATATTTCCGGTTGCTTTATCAGTTGAAAAGCAGTAAATTTACCATTAGATTATCTAGTAGGCCTAAAGACCAACAATCAACTGGTAATCTATATTCAATATTGGCATCTGGCCATCAACCATCTGGCTATGTACTATCTATATAGGCTCCTGCAATTACCCCATCACAAATATCATTTGAAGTGGATTACAGATGAGTATCAGGTTATGTTTGCATTTTGGAGCTCGTTCATAAATAATTAAATCAGTTCTTTCCTGGTTATTAAGTACACAATCACTATATTTATGTTCAATTCGTAAATTAGATGTAAAACATGATCAGAATTATATATAATATACTTTTCAATGATTGACTAGGAAAATATAAATCACGAAATGTATGTACATGGTCAAATTTGCTTGAAAGATCATGAAAACTATATTTTCTGTGAAAACGTGCAAGTTAATCATGAATATGCAAAAGATAAATTGAACTGGTGATATCCCGAAGTACATATTGACACCAGTTGGATTCACTGGTTTCAACGGGTACCAGTTGAGACCAGTAATATATTGGTCCCAATAATTGAACTGGTATGCTACTGTACCCAGTTTAACTGGTATTTATACTGGTTTCCAAATTGTATCAACTGATTTCAACTGGTACCAGTTGAAACCAGTTCATACCAATTGATATGGTATCTACTGGTCAGTCAACTAGTAAATCAATTGGTAATATCAACTCTGGTCTCAGATGTCAACTGGTTGTTCACCTGGTCCCAGGTAGCGGTGTTTCAATTTCCATATTAAAAACTAGTTGAATATACCGGTTTCAACTTGAACCAGTTGATTACTGGTTTTAACTGGTACCAGTTGAATGGTAGTTTTATCATTGTTTGTATTTCATTCATGATAACTGTATTGATGCGATATATTGATTATTCCCCATGTATAAACTTTCTGAAGAGAAGGAACAGTATAATTGTAATGAGGAATACAAATTGGCAAGTTTCACGTTCAACGTGTGCCAGCTGTCATCATTTCTTTTCTTCTGCATTCATGTATACAGTTTTTCGATTACAATAATAATATATAGTACAATACATATTTTTCTGACAATGAATCATAAATACGCAAATACAATCATATGTATACATTAATTGTTATTTTCAACAGCGAAATAATAAACTATCATAAATATCAAATTTCCTCAAAACTTTATGGAACATTATAAAATTATTTGCGGAAGAAGGACTGCCATTGCTGTCTGTAGCTTGCATTGTTCCTTGGGAGGGAACTATGTAAAATTACAAATAGAGTACTCGAAGGGCGACGGAAGCCCCTTGTACAACCGCCTCATACTTCTGAATATCGATGGGTAAATGAAATATGTTTCACTCTTTTTTCCCTCCCCTCTCCTTCCTTCCTTCCTTCTCTCTCTCTCTCTCTCTCTCTCTTTTGTTTTATCGTCCTTTCCTTGGCTTTCTATTTTTTGTCTCTCTCTCTCTCTCTCTCTCCCCCCCCCCCCCCCCCCCCCCCTGCTTCATTTCTTACTCGCACTTGTTTTTGTACATCCACAGATCGACGAGACAATGGACTTAATGGGAGTGCACAGAGTTCTAACAGCATGTCTCTTTCTGCTGACATGCCAACTGTGTTCAGGTAGGCCATGCATGTATGTGTTGAATAGTTGTTATTTCAGTGTGAACCAATAACTGCTCTTTACCGAAAATCATTACTAAATATATGATTATAGCCTAAGAAGTATACTTTAAAACATTACATGAAACAAACAGCTAGCATCTCCGAAATTGAATCGATTTAAATTCAATTTATTTTCTTCTGCAACACATAAATTAAATTACATGTTAGAATTACAACATTTACCAAATATAACGATTTTTTTCTTCTGAACGTGTTCACAATATAATCAAAGGCCGGCTTGAAGAGGGGGGCAATGTTTTCTTTCTTTTTTACTAACGTGTTTATTCACGTCATCTCTCCTGTACTTTCTTTCTTTGTCTTCCTCCTTTACTAACGTGTTTATTCGGGTCATCTCTCCTGTACTTTCCTTCTTTGTCTTCCTTTGAAAACTTTATGACGTATCATTACGTCATACCTTTTTCCTACGTGCTTTTTCTGACTTGCTGCCTACTTATTTATTTGTGACGTAATTCTCGGGTCCCCCTTTTCTTGCACATTGGCGCATTTTATGGAAATAGGATGTGCATAATGTTGATGCATAACAATAATATATCTTAAAAAACAAATAAATGCATCATTTGACAAAGACCAAATCGCAAACATTTTGTAAAACAATTTATTCGTGTAAAGAGTATCGTTAGTTGTCTGAGCAGAAATAAATATGTATAGGATAATCCTCCGTCAAGGTATTATACAAATAATGATTAAAACTTTTAAAAGGTACCATGTCTTCATGAAACAAAACGAGCCTTTTGGAACAAGGATAACAAAGAGAAATTTGAAACGTATATGTTGATTCATCCTCGTATTGGCAATGTCTGACAGTGTAGAGATCACACTTTGAAGAAATGCGTTTTTATGCCAACTTTGCCAATTCTCACCAAATGATCGGAGACCTCACCCGACTTAAATTGAAAATCATTGAAGGTTCATGTTTACTCTGACCGGTTTCAATCTCATTTCTTTAGATAATAAATTCAATAGTACGAATTACAGACAAATGCAACAAAAATTATCATGTTATATTTTTACATCGTTACATCATAAATGATAACAGTTATATCATAAAATGAAAAAAAGGGTTCGAATACATCAAAGTATTTTGCGATATTCTGCCAAATAATTACCAAATATAGTAGGCATATTTCCTAACATTTATTTTGTGATTTCTTAGGCGTTCCAATTGGAAAAATTGAAATGGGCTCCGCCCATCGATTTCTTCAGGGAGGTGATGCTATCCTACCCTGTCGTTTTTACGGGAAGCCGATAGCTGTTTACTGGGATTTGGGTAAGCCGTAAATGTACTCGTATTACCCTTCTTCTTACTTCGGGGAGGGGGAGGATAAATACCCAAGTTGTGTTCCTGGGCCCGTATTCAATAAACTTCTAAGACATTTTTCTTAAGTCTAAGAAAATGTCTAAGAATTTGTCTAGGTTAAGAAAGTTGCCTTAGCCGTATTCTAAACACGTAAAGCAGTTTGTCTTAGCTAAGACGAAAGATAAGACAAATTCTTAGACCCGATGACGTCATGTGGGAAAGTTGATGTGGTCGACTCGAGCAACTCGATTTGCCTATGTAATTTGCGTGTTAAAATAAAAATCGCACCGCACGAAAATTATACACTAACATGTATGGGAGAGCGTAAGGGAGGAACGATGCTCACATAATTATTTCGGGATTGACCAACTGACACTAAAACAGTCTAGTCAGGACCACCTGAGGCTAGATCTAACATCCACTGTAGGCTTTTTATACTTTTCTGTCAAACAACTCCGAGGAGCCCAAACGGGCTTACTTATTATGTCGCAGCCGCAGGGTCTGTGAGTATGAAGGAAGCGCCGTCGCTAGCCGGCCGACCAGCGCTAGCATTGGATTTGGAGCTACCCTTTCATTGTTTTACATCGTCTACTGGTATGATGGCCTAAAATTAATCAAATGGCTAGATGTAACCTTTATCAGACTCATACTATAACAAATTTTGTCTCACCTAATATTATGCCGATTGCACATTATTCCCTGTTTCCATACTTTAGCGCCAAAGACTAATAAAGTAAGAGACGGTTTCTTTATATACGACATCCATGTCATGATTTAGTGTTATGCATGTGTACGCGATATGCTACTCGTAGTTGTTGTGTACAAACAAACATACATAAGTACAAGTACACAGAGCCTATGGCGCTCCTGCGCGCTGCGCCGTCGACGCTGTATTACGCGAAGCTTACGTTGTTATATAGGTCAACTGATAACCTGCGCTCGCGCTGCATGCATTGTTTTTATTCCATTTGATCGAAACCCGAACTGAGCTGCCGGTGCCAAAGCCCCATTTAAGCATCCTCGTAGTATGCTTAAATATAGGTTAGATTTCTTACTTATCTTAGAAATCTCGATTGTATTAGAATACGACATGCTACTTAAGTCCTTTTTCTTAGATAAAATCTAAGAATCCTTCTTAATCTTAAGGCAAATTTCTTAAGTCCCCATTGCTGTTATAGAATACGATTTTTGGCTAAGATTTTTTCTTAGCCAAAATTTAAGAAAAAGTACTTAGATTTCAAGCTTAAGAAGTTTATTGAATACGGGCCCTGGTGCTTAATAAATCAATATGTCTCATTATTACTGGATCTTTAGCTGTCACGCATTTTTATTTATATTTTATTGTTGGTATGTTTTGTATTGTTTGTATTGTTATACTTTTGTAAACAAAAAATTGGGCGGGGGGGGGGGGGGGTCTTTAAAAAGCAAAACAAATCTTTGAAAAATCAATAACAAATGAGTGTTCAATGTGGACTTTAAAAAGGGGCAGGGGAGGGTGGCTAAATTTATGTCTCCACACCATGTACTCATTCATACCTATCCTGCATTGCACATTTACATGTACTCATTAATCCAGTGTCCATATCATGTTGACATCCAGTAGGCCTTGTATACATGTATAATGAAATGTTTTCTACTTCCTCTGAAATACCTATAACGATACGCAACGCCTTATGGGAATACACACATCGCCATGTATACGAATTTTTCTTCAACATAATATACACCAGACAGAAGAGTATTTTTACAATTTGATTTTAGCATTCGAAATTCCCCTGGAAACGAATGAACCGAGTAGTACAAATTAAACCCTTTGCTGTGACTATTTCTAATGATTTGTACCCCTGTTGTCTTGATAGAGGGGATTGGCCAACTTATTGCATGGTTTGCAAATGGGGACTCTTTCCCCAAGATTGACAACAAAAGGATTGACATACTGGATGACTTCTCGTTGACGATTAAAAACTTAACCGCAAGTGATGCTGGCCGATACCTCTGCAAAGTATCGGATTTTAGAGGTTACTTGATCTGGAATAAAACTGATCTCCAAGTTGCTGGTAAGCTTCTTATTTGTAAAAAGACAGGAGGGTTTGTCCGTAAGGGCCTAATTATATCATGATGATGAAGTGGCCTGGAGTTCAAATACAGTCCATCTCTTGAATTTGTATATTTTTTTCTCCTAATTCTGTATTACACCCCTATTAGAAAATATAGGAAGGCAATTCCTTGACAGAAAAATAATATCCGCGACATAAAAATTATCCTTATGCGTACATGGACCATTCAGATGTTTTTTATGCCTCCGTTACGAAGTAGCCGGAGGCATTATGTTTTCGGGTTGTCCGTCCGTCCGTACGTACGTACGTACGTACGTCCGTACGTACGTACGTACGTCCGTACGTCCCGTTCTCGTGATCGCGTTATCTGAAGAACCGATTGATGGATTCCTGCCAAACTTTGGTCATGTATGTATCTTACAGAGCCGGTGAACTGATTAGATTTTGGGGTCACGAGGTCAAAGGTCAAAGGTCCCAGGGCTCATTATGTATGCAAAAACAGCTCGTGATCGCGTTATCTGAAGAACCGATTGATGGATTCCTGCCAAACTTTGGTCATGTATGTATCTTACAGAGCCGATGAACTGATTAGATTTTGGGGTCACGAGGTCAAAGGTCAAAGGTCACAGGGCTCATTATGTATGCAAAAATAGCTTGTGATCGCGTTATCTAAAGAACCGATTGATGGATTCCTGCCAAACTTAGGTCATGTATGTTACTTGCAGAGCCGATGAACTGATTAGATTTTGGGGTCATGAGGTCAAGGTCAAAGTTCATGCGGCTCATTATGTATGCAAAAACAGCTTGTGATCGCATTATCATTAGAACAGATTGATGGATTCCTGCCAAACTTAGATCATGTATGTATCTTGCAGAGCCAATGAACTGAGTCGATTCTTGGGTCATGAGGTCATAGGTCAAAGGTCATGGGCTCATTATGTATGCAAAAATAGCTTGTGAACGCATTCTCATTAGAACTGACAGATTGATTACTATTTAACTCTGGACATCTTGCAGAGCCAATGAACTGAGTAGATTTTAGGGTCATGAGGTCAAAGATCAAAGGGTCATATATGTACATGAGAAATTGCTTGTAATCACGATATTCTGAGAACCCATTAATGGATTACAATTGAACTTGAATTTGAAAAATTTCTTCTGTTTTGGTTTGTAAAATTGCTCTATGACGGAGGCATCATTTCGACTGCGCGCAGTTGAAGTTCCATCTAGTTTCCCTCTGATAACTGATGACAATGTGACAAGGGCAAGCACCAACAAACACGTTCTTATTCTTTACATACTCATCATTGCACGTAAAAAATATATGGTCTAGTATGTTGTCTAAGTGGCACTAGAGATAACTAATTATCACCTTATAGAGCAATTTTTTTAAATACTTTTGTTTTCATGACGAATTTCTTTTAAGAATGAATAATCTTTTGCTTTCATCACCAGAAATTTACATACAGAAACAAATAGTAAGGCTAAAAGAGAGCAATCCTTCTCCTTCCTTTCCTTCTTCTTACCCATCGGCTTGTAAAAGTCATGGGATTCCTGACTGACCTAAAGGTTTATAAATATGATTGCAGCATGAGCTAAATCCAGGATTTTGTTTTGGAATCTGAGGGAATGTTACCGAGTCACTTGAAATATATAGACTGAATTGCAATATGAACGTCTTTTCTATACCTACAGTTCCTCCATCCGACCCCTTCCCCAAGATAGACACATTCACGATTTCGGACGGTAATCAGCGTACACCGATTACCTGCCGAGCGGATGGGGCTTCTATAGGTTTGGTAGATCTACAATGGATGCACAATAGGGATGAATACCCACAGATTATCAGGAATACCACGAACGCAGACGGAACCACAGAAAATCTCACAGCGACTATCGAGGCCCGAGTCAGCGAAGAGCCCTACATCTGCGTCGGCACCCTGAATGCAACCAAACGCGTTTCGTCAACAGATATGGTCTTTGTTCAACGAGCCCTTTTCAGTACCATACCATCCGAAGGACCTACTGAAACGGTCACACCCAGCGAGGCTGCTGACAACAGCGATTCGACCGTGATTGCAGGTTAGAAAAAATCGAGTAAATTTGATAACATTATGAAAGTGACCTATTGGCTCAATAACAAGGTTTAACAAATATATTCCTTGAAACACCCAATATTAGATTCCAAATAATTATTAAAGTTTTATATTTCTATAACACTTAGCTTAGTATGAGAGCATTTTGTACCTCCGATATGTTTACCTGGCATCTATAATAGGCCTACATCCTGAGGTCAGTGATACTTTAGTACGCATCGAATTAAAGGAGAACTAACCCAACATAATAACTTTGGTTGTTCTGAGAGATTTATTGCATTCTAGCCCACCAACCTTAAAAATCCCCACCAAAGTGTTTGAGAAGGGCATAAAGCAAGAATCAAGTACAGTTTCTGAGCAAGACATGGGCATCGCCATTTTCTTGATTGCATGACGTACTATGCGGAGTTGTTTATCAACTAAATATATTTAAATTTATGGATGCTTCCTTCCCAGGTGTTTGTGGTGTTGAGGCATTTCATTTACCTGCTATTATCCTTTGTACTTTAATTGCAAGAACGCAAATTGGTGCTGTTCTGAGGTGAAGGTTTCGCAAAATTGAAATAGATTTTTCAACCGCTATATTTGAGTATTTTTAAATAATTTGGTTACAATTGTTAACCTTTTATATATTTGGTAGCTTATCGGCTTTGATTTCCCGCATTGAAAAGTAAAGGTTTTGTTATTGAATTAAAAAGTCTTTCCAATTAAACCTTGGTTTATGATACATTTTCAACTCCAACTGGTACGTCACATTTTCCAGAAAATGGTTGCGCCCATGTCATGCTAAAAGACATAACATCATGCCAAGAAGTTTTCATTTATATATCTCTTGTACACGTTCGTTAGATTTATTGTACATCAAAAGGCAGGAATTAATCTCCTTTACAGAATATTTACACTAATTGTTCTTTGGGTTTAGATTTTGATGTCAAATGTCTGTTTCTGATATTATTTACCTGACTGTTGCTATTTTTGGTTGGATCTTAATTCAAAAAGAGGGGATCTCTAGATAAAAACAACTATTCTTTTGATCTCGAAGTGGTTGCCTGTCAAACTTTACGATAGAAAAAGACACTTTCATTTGTCTTTAGGCTAATTATCATGTTAAATAACTTTGTCCATTATCTTTATCTTTCTCAATTCTAGTGGCTGTTTCAGTTTCAATTCTTCTCCTTGGTAAGTCAACATGCACATTATAAATGATATAATTTGTAATTATGATAATGACCAAAATAATAATGATCATAACAACTACAAAGTTATATGATAATGAGAATCATAAACAGCGTGGTCGTGGATACGATAGACGAGTGCTAGCAGATAGCAGAGTATTAGGGGAGGCACGCAGTATACATCAATATCATAATTGTAATCAACATTTTAGTGTACTACGTTTCGTCGATACTTGATTGGGATGCCAAATTAAACAAAGATCCGATATCAAGAAACCTGTCACAAATATTTGAAATTCTGAAATGAAATAGCGCCTAGCTTTGATTTCAGAGTAGAAAGACCCTTTTCCACATCTAGAAATGCGAAGAAATGCCCCAAATTTTGGGATTGACGAAAATCTTTTATTCAATGATAAATCGTAATAACCTGTAATGATACCTATAATTTACCAAATAAAGGTTTTTATTTACAAAAGTCGGTAAGTTTTACCCTGGTCTTCTAAGTTGAAATTGTATGGGTAAAAGATGGCGAAGGGTAAAACATTATAATTTAAAGACAATTGAAGAATAAAATTAACATGAGTAATATAAAGCAAATTGGCCCTCTCATCTCCTTATGAAGGGGGTTCACGCTCTTATGGTAATAATTATATAATATTATTTGTCTACATGTTTCTTAGGTCTGTACTTATATATTTATTGCACTGCAACTGAATATAGTCACTTGCTTGAAAGTCATTGTTTGATAATTTGTTTCATATGTCTACAGCTGCCCTCACTGCCATTGCAGTGTATATTTATGTGAAGAAGAAGAACAACATGTTTCCAAAATGCCCACTCCGGTTATATACGAAACGTCAAAAGGGTAAGTATGGTATGAGACTATTTGGACAACCTTCCTCTCAGGAAATTAACGCGCAACAAAAAATGCTAATAAATAATCCTTTAAAACAAAAGAACAGTTTTTGCCGTTCACTGCGGCATATTTGAACAAGCCCTTAGGGGTACATGTACTTTACATGTAGTCATCCGGGGTAGTTTTTGTCCAAGTTACATAATTTGGTATACCTTGTAGGACTCTTATTCCTTGAATGATTTTAGTGGCTTTTAGGGCAGCTGGGCTACAGCCGGATATCCACTTTTAATCGCCTTGAGCTTCTGCCGGGATGGATATGTGCGCCAAATTATACCTAAGAAGAGGCAAATTGAGTAGTCTTTTTTCCAAATTATTACCACTCCTTCTCCAACCATAGGGAATTGTGTGTGTGTGTCTTTGTGTCTTAAAAAAGTGTGTGCGTGTGTGTGTATGTGCGCACGGATGGACAGGTGATTATTGCAAACTTATATTGATCATTTTGATCTGACTCCCCCCCCCCCAACTGAATTCAAGATGTTCCAAGCGAAACCATTTTTAAGATAACAATAGTCTGACAATAACCAATTTACAAATTATAACGTTCACTTTACTTTTCTTATCTCTTTTTTTTGTATATAATTATTGCAGAAGGACACCAACAAGGTGGCCCCGAAGTGACATTACAGGGTGCTTCCCAAGGGGAAGCAAGCGTCACCCTCATGACTCCGATAAGGCAATGACCCTGAATATTTTTTCCCCTTCTTTGTGGGATCGAAATCATTGTCAAGGTGTGTCATTTCCTACGTCTGTAAATACTCAACTACGTACATTTCACCAAAATATGCATGGTGATGTAAAAGCCATTTACTTTCTATAATTCACTGTCAAAATGTGACTGACTGACATTTTTCTCCTTTGGTAACAAGATACATAAAATGAGCTGTAAAAGTACATGAGCATTTGTCTACATCAATAAACTCACTTCTTATAATGGCCGAAATTAAACTGATTGAATCTTTGCGCAGCACAAAACATACGACCATTCGGTAAAAAGGGTCTGAAAATCAGATTATTACTAGAATGATTGCAACCACTAAAGTCGATTTGACAACCAACGGTCGTTAATTTCCCACCAAAAAAAAGTATAAAGTCATTTCTTTTGGAGTGATGTTCTGAATTAGTATATATTTCAAATGCCGGTGGAATTTAACTTTTTCCTTTTTGGTGGCCTGCAAATAGGACATGGTACCTTTACCAGGATTAAAACAAAAACGCAAAAAAAAAAAAGAACTGTATAATTGACTTGTTGCTTTTCATAAATTAGAAATAATATGCCTTCAAACAATTCAATTTGTGCAAGATTTTTATAACGCAGTAAGTTATTTTCATATGTGAACATGACGTTCGAGAAAATTTCATCTTTTAAAAATCGTTATGCAAGATTTCCATTATTTGTTGATGTGCTTTGGAATAAGCTGTTACCCCTCTATCAAAATGAAATATCAATGGACTGTTTGATTTGCTCCTTTAAAAAGTTGCAGTTCTGGCAATTCTAATATTACTGTTCAAAACAATTGCAGCCCCATCTCGTACAAAATATGCCCTTCCACTATCACCATTAACAAGTTCTTATGATCTGTATTTCATGGTAATGTTATCAATTTGTCCTTATTATAAAGATGTATGTAATTAAACAATCTTCTAATCGGGTTTTAATGTTTAGGTTTTCTTCAGGTCATGTTCGGTCGAGTTCGCATGTGATAAACGAATGTTGTGCAACCATGTCCACTGTTTTACCCAAATATGGCACAAACGGATTTCGACATGGCATTTTCAAAACTATGTTGCTCGGTGAAGCGTGTGCGTACTGATGTCATCCATGTCTCATTTCAAAGCAAGGAATCACATTTAGACAGCTCATAGTTTTTCACAATATTCGTTTGTTTTCATGTTTCTTTGTTGTGGTTTTCTGAGACGCACTTTATATAAAGTTAATTTAGAATGTGATTCCGTTTACGTGGATTCCCAGAAACCTCAAAATATATGAAAGAGTGATTGAAAAAATGCACATGCCGCTTTTCATTTGGTATAGCTACGTGTAATAGTGTGTATTAGAGATGACACTGTCGAAATATTCAGAAATCACATGATTGGTAAGATTTTGTAAAAATTAACTTGTATAAATTATATTTATGATGCGTATTTATTTTCAGAATAGAGCACCGAAATCATATTGAGATTATGATGTGTCTTCAATTAAAGCTCTGATCCGACAAAGCTTCATATAAATCAATACTCAATCAATCAATACTCAATCAATAATGTAATTCATGAGTAACCCATTGGTAATAATAGTTTAGTTTAATCGAGGGCTGCAAGCATTTCAAGCTTCATGCTTACGCTGTATCCCTGTAAATAGGAGTAAAGTTCTCCTATGTATTGTCTATGTTATATACAGTATGAGCATCATGTATTGTACTTTGAAACGTAGGTTATATCACATTGATGGACATTATGTATGTTTAAAATATGTATGTTTGAAATATGATATAGAAATCAATAAATCAAATCAAATCAAATCAAATTTGTTTAATCGTTCAATCAACCCATGTGTGATGTGAATGATTTGATCATAGCCTGTCTAGTTTGGATGGCTTGGACAAAATTGTTTAGCTCATAATAAACTCGGGGTTTAGAACATAGACATGAGAGGGGCGAAAAAAGTCGATCATATTAATAGCTAAAATGTACTTGCATGTACGTTCAATAAGCAGTTTGTATTGATTTAGCAAGCTCTTTCGGGTAAGCTACCTGGTCCCATATATCGTCATTAGTAGTCTAGGGAGGGGGTGTATTACCAAAAAGTTACCAGCAAGGAATGATAATAGGGACTTTTCTATTTGCACGTTCATAAGTGGACTGCGACGTATGCGGTCATTTTTAAGCAGGGTTGACAAGGCACGCTGACTGTTGTTCGTTACCTTTTCGATTTTACACAACTACGACGCTCGCTTAGTGAGCGCGAAACTCGATCGTATAGCAAAGATATAACACTAAATTTGGTGCATGGCACTGGTCTCAAAAATTATGCTGCAACAGATAAGCGTTGCATAAATAAAATATGTTCATTTTATGAATTATTCTGCTAATTAGTGAGCGCGAAATTCGATCGAAAAGCTAAAGATTCAACACACCAAATTCGGTGCATGAGACTGATCTCGAAAATTATGCTGCAACAGATTGGCGATGCACAAATAACATGTGTTCATTTTATGAATTATTCTGCAACAATTTTGATTTATGGGAAATTACAGACACGAAAATGTGTTACTTTAAGAGAATTCAAGCTTCCACCACTCTCCGGTTCTAGAAATAGGTCAATTGGGTCCATTTTGTGACTTCAATGTGATGTTTCGTGCCTACAAAATATTGCTTACGAACAAGTATCGTCACAGTTTGCGAACGACGGCAAAACAAGGGCGAACGCGTTCGGGAATTCTGCTACGAACGATGAGCTCGTCGATCGATGCACATGCGCACTGCTTCAAAAGTGATCGCATACGTCGCAGTCCACTAGTGAACGTACAGATCGAAAAGTCCCTAATGAATAATTCATTAGGGACTTTTCGATCTGTACGTTCACTAGTGGACTGCGACGTATGCGATCACTTTTGAGAGAAGGTGGCTAAATACACAAAGGGAAAATCATGTGCTAATTAAATAAATGGTTTGATTAGTTTCTTGAAAACTGTAACAAATTAAAAAACTTTAATTTCCTTTAAAAACAAAATGATATTTTCTTCACAATATACCCTAGTCCCTAGATATCAAATTTCTTCTCTCGTATGAATAATTAGAAAGATAGAAGAGAAATGAAATACATCCGGCTATTATAGAGATCAGAGTCATATTTAGCCTGATCATAACAGTATTCAAGTCAAGTTCTGAAATGAGGTCCGAAGGCCGAGTTACCCCGTTTATAAATCTATTATAAACAATCACCTCGTATTCATCCTCCTCTGCACCCTCTTTCCTTGTTTGCCTTTTCTTCTTTTCTCTCATACCTCTCAAATTATTTTCTTTCATGTTTGTCTTTTCGTTTATTTCAGTCTTTTCTTTCCTGTTTAATTCCTTTCCTTTTCCTTTCACTTTCTCTTGAATTGTTCCTCTCTCTCTCTTACGGATTTCCGCTGTTCACATAGAAATATGATTGCAAAAGAATTACTTCATGAGGAAGATTTTTGTTTAAAGCTTGGATTTTAAAACATGTAGACACTTGTCTTGATTTTTAGAAAGAAAAAAGGAAAAGCCTATACTTCCAAGGTAGCAACATATATTTTGGGAAAAGAAAATTGTTACTTGGGTAATTTTTAAATCTGTTGATCCAAGATGACAAAACATATGGGTTTGAGTAACATGATTAAATAAATCTAGATAAGATGCCACTCAGAATATTTTGAAACATTCTAGGTAATGATAAAACATGCTCTGAAAAAATAAATGAGAACTGTTAAATATCGCTTTTAAAATGAGACTGACAAAAGGTCGAAATATCTATCCTCAAGAAAGCCTCAACGGCCAGTTGTTGTTTAATGTTATAAGTATTTAGTTAATCACACATCGTACTCTTTTATTTGGAATAATCTGAATCTTTTTCCAATCGAAAGGTCAATACGTTCTTGCATTATCGCAAGGTACTATATATGCACGATCAAATATTATGGTCGTGATGCAACCCATGCCTCCCAAATAATTGTGGTCAAAAGATAACTAATTCCCAATGGCATTGATTATTTGCCTGTGTTCAGTTCATGATGTTTATAGAAATCGTAGATTGAAACTGGCAAATCAGCGAATATTCGTTATGTTAATGAGCCCCAAACATGGAGGATAATGAACCTGAATCACTCTCCGTGGCATTCCCCATAACTCCGATCCGATCAATCGCATGCCCAGCCGGGCGGTCTGCCAGTCAGGAACGCATAATGATGGAATTACCCTTTTCACCTACGATTAGAGCGAAATTACTGAGAGGGGGGAAAGAGAAAAATAAATCCATCAATGACAACAAAAGTACATGAGTAGCTCGGGATTCATCTAAAAAATGGGCCATTTATGTTGGTATAGCGTTGGTTTTCACCCTCGGTCGTTATCTCACCGGCCCACAAAAAAATGGCAAGTCTTGAACGCGCAGAGGATTAGAATTACCCTTTTAACTGATGGTAATTACCTACGATCAGAGCGAAATCGTCTAGTTGATATAGAAACTACAGAGTGCTAACAAAAAATTGTCAGATTTTCAGCTGTCAACGAACAAAGAAAATTGAATCAAAACTGATTTAAATGGATGTAATTAGTTGATTGGCAGTCTGAGTTGATCCCATGGGTAAATTGAAGTTTGCCGAGCGTTGGTGTTTTTCACATCAAACCACAATATTTAAAGTTACACGGTAACATTGTTGAAGGTTGATGACAAAACTGCGTAATTTTTATATGAAATACTGTATAGTATTTGACCTCAAACATGCAAAAAAAAATTCTGCCAAAATTTGTTCAAACCACAAAGATATGTATGGTTTTCTAAGAAGGCTTCACTGTGCAACACAATTAATTCTTCTAACCATCTTTGAATTTTCCCAACCATTTTTCCATGAAAGAAAGATATAAGACAGGCTCTTAAAACATTTTCAACACTAAAACTGTCTGGAATGGTATATAGAGCCAATTCGTAGCTATGTGACGATTTACATTCACCTATTAATGTAATTAAATTGTAATAATATAGTTGAGAGAATTAACCCTTACTGTACTGGGGGGGGGGGGCCTGGGAGGCCCCCCCCCCCTCGACATTTTCGGAGATTGCGCCGCAACCGCTTGGAATTTTGAATTGTCGTTTCATGACTTTTTTCCCTCAAGTCTTACGCACATTTTGATACCATTTTCGTCGAAATCGGATATACCTGTAAGGCGTTACATAACAATTAGTATGCGCATGTCATCAAAAAAAAAAAAAAAAAATTACAAATCACATCAAAATTTGCATAAATTATCATTATTAATTACATTAAAATAACTTTTTTGTGTTAGAAAAGAAGTTTCATATGAATAATGAGTTTCAACATTCAAAAATTGGAGTTTGACACGTTTTCTGTAAAATGCATAAAATTAGCGCGTTTTGCATAATTAATTAGGCTAACGACAAAAATTTGCATATTTGGAAAAAACTAATTATACCATCTTGTTCCTTACGTAAATATCTACAAACATGCAAATTTTCGTGTTCATCGGACAATCGACGGCCGAGATCATAGGGGGGGGGGCCTCCCAGGCCCCCCCCCCCCCCCCCCCCAGTCAGAGGGTGCTCAAAATAGCCCAGTACAGTAAGGGTTAAGGAATCGATCAGATCAGTTTTTTTCAAATTTTTGGTCATTAATGATAGCCTGTTTTCACTTAAATTTTCAGATTATCTTTAATTGTGCATGTAGCATTGGAGTCACCATCTTAGCACCATTTTCTCCCATCTGAAAAATGATACATATTCCCTTTAACACATCAGGTTGTTTTTTTCCCAAAGAATTTTCTTTCTTGGTAATCACTTTTTTTCATATCCCAGTTTTTACAATTGTTTATGTTATCTAAAGCCAGTTAATATCCAAAGTCTATATGAGAAGGCTTTTGAAGCACAAGTCTAAGGAGATATCACAATGCACATATGGTATGGTCATATTTATCATCATCATTTTTGGTATTAAAGGTAAAGACCAGTTATGGTCAGGCGATTGCATTGTAAAAGAAACGTTGTGGAATCGATCAGAAAAGGTTGATCATCTAGCATATAAGTATTGGTGTGTACTGCAAGGTTCTGGAATCATCAAAATGATAAGAAATATGGCCCAGTCTTCGTAAAGTTACAAGCACTGTACACAGAAAGATGTATATGGGACTATACGCACACGTGCGCGACACGTGCCTTTATCTCTCACAGACCATGTAGATAAACTAATTTACCAAATATATCAATTAGTAGTCGGTTTCCCGGCAAATTTGTTATCATCATGTATTAGTCAAAATATATTCTTTCACATGATTGGTAATGAGAGCTTCCATTTCATTTTTTTTAAATTGGGGCGTTTCCAATACTGGTCTTTTACCTTTAATATTATAGAAAGACAAGCGAATCACATTCCATTATCTTGATATATTTAAATTGTATTGCTCAAATGTAATTTGATTTGTATGTTGCAGAAGAAAATAAACTTAATTCAATTCACAGTTATTCAATTTTCAAAAGATGAGAAATGACAGCTAAGGGTTGTGGACCACTAAACATGATAAGATCCAAACAAAATTGGAAGTAAATAGAGACGTCAGCCTCATGCGATATGCGTAATACAACTTTCGGACTTGTTTACTACTTGGCATGCTACTTGGCTACAATAGCCTCGCGTGATGTGAGGATGTTCGTTATGAGGATGGACAAATTGGTCATTGGGAGAGGTGATTATTGGACCAAATGATAACTGGGAAAATAGGTATTGGATGAGATGAGATGGAAATGGACGAAATGATGTTAAACGGAATGATGATGGACGATGTAATATGGCAATTGGACTAAATGGTATTGGACCAAATGGCACATGACAGTGACAATTTATGTTATCCGAAAATTATTTATATAGGCAGCATTATATAGGATATTGGAATTGCAATCAAGTTGATTTCTTGAATGTCTTTGTAATCAGGTTTCCAGCAAAAAAAGGCCAGCATTAATGCTCTCTGAGCAGTCAGTGAAACATAAATATAAATACAACAAGCATTAAAGGTGCTATGTCCCATTTGCAGGCTAAACAAAATAAAAAGGTTCGGCATTTGAAAGACAATACTAAAACTTCCCTCAAAACGAAAGGGCTTGAAAATGTTTTGTTGGTGGGAAAATATCGACCATTAGACTTAAGTGTTTGCAATCACCTAGGCAATAGTCCAAGTTTCAGACCCTTTTACCGAATGGTCGTTCGATTTTTGCTGCACAAGGTTTAATTTTGGCCACTACAAGTAGTGGGTTATTGATGTAGACAAATGCTTAATGTACCTGTCACAGCTCATTGTATGTATGTTATTACTAAAGAAAAAAAATGCTAGTCAGTCACTAAATAGTGTCTGACAGTGAAATCTAGAAGACAAACGGGTTTACTAGCATAATTTGAATACTAGGAGAATGCTTACGTTTAAATTTCACAGATAGGACATACATGACATATTCATAATTCCTGCAAAGTTCTCCAGAATTTGATGTTTGCTGCAAAAGGGACATAGTATCTTTCATGTATAACCAATATACATATGTCGACATTAAAGGCACATCCTGTATCTTAGGGGAACACCAATCCGAGGCACGTGTCAGAATGAATGACCCCTAGCCTGGTGGATGATGACCCTAGCGGGTCCTGACTGACGGAACGACGTGCGAATAGAAAATAGTCCAATCATACCAGGGTCACTATCATGTCATACCACCCGGTGCCCGGTGGTATATATAGGGTGCTTGTTCCAATAAGTTTCATTCATTCGCGCACTGGCCTCAATCAGTACAAGACGCATTCGTAAGTTTGTCTCTTGGAAAATAGATCTATCATCCGGATAAAAAGTCTTCGATAAAGCTGACATAATATTTGTTCCAGATTTGTTACAGTGCTTTATTGCCTTTGCAAAGGAGGACATCCCCCAAAAGAAGATTGCATTTATTTTTTGAGATTAGTGTTGATCAACGCAAGCAGGTAGGAAATGATTGATTAATGATTAATTCTTATAGACAATGTTTATTAATCCTTGCACCAGGAAACATTGCAGTAGTATTTCTATTTGGACGATAAAAATTATTTTCACTTTTAATTTCAAATTTAATAATGGATATCGCTTAACATAAAATTGTGCATGAAGACTTGGACTGATAAGAAACCAATTTCGGGTTTAACAGGTTAACGGAAGATATTAATAGGACTACCTTTTTTTTCCACAAAATGACTGAATACTATTCAGAATTTATTCGTCAATTCCACGAAGCCGTTTGTTGTCCATTTCCCACCACTTTCATGAAGCTCTTGAGGTTGAATAATACATATTTCAAATCAAGTATAGTATAATTTTAGTTACATGACTTGAGTTACACATGCAGCCAAGATGATATGATTTATGATCAAATATGGGTTTTAAATGTCCTCAGAGCTGCCTACAAATGACGAGACCTTTTACTCTGTAGTCCAAAGTTGTAGATTAGAGTTGTTGAATCTAGTTGAGAAGATGACACGGCCATTCCCCCCACTCATCGGCGATGTTTGTATTGTATTCTTTGTATTTATTACAATATTTTATTCACATGGTACATGAATATTTTGTTTCACAATACATAAGTATTACATGTGTTACATGAGTAAGGAAGACCACTACGATTGAAAGACGCCAAATGAAAAGTATTAACATTTGTAGAATACTTTATAATCCTTGACTGCTACAAGAAAGTGCCACCGGTGTGGAAATCACAACTTCCTTGTTATAGAATTAAAGGATCAATCGCAATAATTAGTATCGATGGCATTTGATGAGTTGATTTAGAAAGTGATTCCGTTTAAGTGGCTTCCCAGAAACCTCAACATATATAAAAAGAGTGATTAAAAAATGCACGTGACGCTGTTCATTTTACATAGCTACGTGTTTTAGTGTGTATTAGAGACGACACTTTCGAAATATTCAGAAATCACATGATTGGTAAGATTTTGTAAAAATTAACTTGTGAAAATCATATTTATGATGCGTATTTATTTTCAGAATAGAGCACCGAAATCATATTGAGATTATGATTTGTCTTCAATTAAAGCTCTGATCCGACAAAGCTTCATATAAATCAATACTCTAATGTACTTCCATAGTAACCCATTGGTAATAATAGTTTAGTTTAATCGAGGTCTGCAAGCATTTCAAGCTTCATGCTTATGCTGTATCCCTCCTATAACATGTTAATTGTAGAAAGGGGTAATGTTCTTCTATGTATTGTCTATGTTATTTACAGTTTGAGCATCATGTATTGTACTTTTAAACGTAGATTATATCACATTGATGGACATTGTGTAATTTTAAAATATGTATGTTTGATATGATATAGAAATCAATAAATCAAATCAAATCAAATCAAATTTGTTTAATCATTCAATCAACCCATGTGTGATGTGAATGATTAGATCATACATTGTCTAGTTTGGATGGCTTGGACAAAGTTGCTTAGCTCAAATAAACTCAGGGTTTAGAACATAGACATGAGAGGGGCGAAAAGAGTATGTCATATTAATAGCTAACATGTACATGCATGTACGTTCAATAAGCAGTTTGTATTGATTTAACAAGCTCTTTCGGGTAAGCTAGCTGGTCCCATATATATCGTTATTAGTAGTCTAGGAAGGGGGTGGGTTATATAATCTCTATTTAAACATGAAGTCTTGGTCATTTTTCATGTAATACATGTCTTTATCAATATATATTTTACTTAACAAACCATTGTGTCTTTGCAGATTTCATTGCCTTGTGTATCTTATAGGGGCAGGGGATATTATGGGGGGGGGGGGTCAACCAAACTAATTATTGTGCTTTATCATAGCCGCTTTGGGGGATATTCAATTACAACTTAAATGTAATTTGTACTTCATTATCATTCCTGATGATTTGAATTACAGTTAAATTAAATATTTTGGATGTATACTATTAATTATCATTGGTCTTTGTATTGTTTTATGTCAGTAATTGCAGTTAAATTAATTGTATCAAATCTCATATCTGAAATGTTTTTGTAAGCACTGATATTGTATACAGAGGTAGAGAGGGGAAGTGAATGGGAGTAAGAGAGAGATACAGTCAGACCGAAAGACAGAGACAAAGAGAGAGAGAGAGAGTGAGAGAGGGTGGCTAAATACACAAAGGGAAATGATGTGCTAATTAAATAAATGGTTTGATTAGTTTCTTGAAAACTGTTTCTTTTTAAACAAAATCGTATTTTCTTCACAATATACCCTGGATATCAAACTTCTTCTCTTGTATGTAGAAATAAAAAGAAAGAAGAGAAATGAAGTGCATTCGGCTATGATAGAGATGAGAGTCAGATTTAGCATGATCATAACAGTATTCAAGTCAAGTTCTGAAATGAAGTCTGCAGGCCGTGTTACCCCGTTTATACATATATTATCTATATCATCTCGTATTCATCCTCCTCTGTACCTTCTTTCCTTCTTTGCTTTTTCTCCTTTCCTCTCATACCTCTCAAATTTTGTTCTTCCATGTCTGTCTTTTCGTTCATTTAAGTCTTTTCTTTCCTATTTATTTCTTTTCCTTTGCGTTTCACTTTCTCTTTAATTCTTCTTCTTACTCTCCCTCTCTCTCTCACTCTCTCTCTCTCTCTCTCTCTTTCGGGTTTCCGCTGTCCACATAGAAATATGATTGCAAAATCATTACTTCATAAGGAAGATTTTTCGTATAAAGCTTGGATTTTAAAACAGGTAGACAATTTTCTTGATTTTTTAGAAAGAAAAAAAGAAAAGCCTACTCCCAAGGTAACAAAATTTAAATATATTTTGGGAAAAGAAAAATGTTACTTGGGTAATTTTTAAATCTGTTGAACCAAGATTACAAAACATATGGGTGTGAGTAACATGATGAAATAGATCTAAATAAGAAACTAGTCAGAAAATTTGAAACATTCTATGTAATGTTAAAGGTAAAGACCAGTATTGGCAACGCCCCAATTTCAAAAAATGAAATGGAAGCTCTCATTACCAATCATGTGAAAGAAAATGTTTTGACTAATACATGATGATACAAAATTTGCCGGGAAACCGCCTACTAATTCATATATTTGGTAAATTTATTTCTCTCATGGTCTGGTGAGAGAGATAGGGTAGTCTCATATACATCTTTCTGTGTATAGTGCTTGTAACTTTACGAAGAATGAGCCAAATTTCTTATCATTTTGATGATTCCAGAACCTTGCAGATGCTAGATGCTAGATGATCGACCTTTTCTGATCGATTCCACAACGTTTCTTTCACAATGCAATCGCATGACCATTACTGGTCTTTACCTTTAAAACATGCTCTGAACAAATAAATGAGAACTGTTAAATATCGCTTTTAAAATAAGACTGACAAAAGGGCGAAATTTCTATCATCAAGAAAGCCTCAACGGTCAGTTGTTGTTTACTCTTATAAGTATTTACTTAATCACACATCATACTCTTTTATTTGGAAAAATCTGCCTCTTTTTCCAATCGAAAGGTCAGTGCGTTACTTGCATCAACTCAAGATAACTATGCATGAACAATAAGCATTGTCGTGATGCGACCTATGCCTCCCAAACAATGTTTGGCAAAAGATGGTTAAACTTTAAATTTCCAGTGGTTGATGGATCGTAGACTCAAACCGAAAAATCAGCGAGTATTCGTTATTAAAATGAGCTCCAAACACGGAGGATAATTAACCTGAATCATACACAGGCTCCTAACTTGTTTTTGCTCGCCGCAAAATGTTCGCTGCCGCCCGCACAGCCGCCTGGCCTCTTTACGCACAGGGAATATTGCCAGGTTGAATGCTCTCTCTCCGTGGCATTCCCCATAACTCCGATCCGATCAATCGCCTGCCCAGCCGGGCGGTCTGCTAGGGAGTGTGATGACGTAGTATAGTGGGTAGCCGCAGTGATTTTAGATAAAGAGCGGAATCCAGAATGCTTAGGCGCCCGTAACGTTAGGGGACTCATCACGTGTACATATACATCTCAGTTATCTCACCAGTACACCAGTCGAGAAGTTACTTGTGTCACCCTCTCTAGTTGAGCCTGGCTATCTTGTATTGGCCACTTTCAAATACTTATCTTCGTCTTCTTTTCATCTGCAAACGAATTCAACATTCTCAACTCAGCGGCTACTCATCGTTACCTAGCCCGTATCTTCACGGACAGATATCTCCCACCGCTCCGCTCATACTACACGCTCCGTTCCATACCCGTTGCATTCTCGACACTCTTCATTACGACACTAACTGGACTTTACACGGGACTTTACACACCCGATAATCGCCTACGATCTCTATCTCTCTCTTTGGGCGAAATATTGTTCTTGAACTTGATGGGAGTTTTTTTTTAAATTCATACTGTAGCCGAAGGTGCGACGACATCGTCATTGACATCGTCTATCAAACGAAAGATGAGCACAAGCAAAACAACTCCCACATCAAGTATGTATTAATCTCTGTTGTTTTTTCCTTCGTTCTCCCGGCGATTATGTCTTGGAAATAAGTGACGAAAATATATACATTTTTCAGACTTGAATAATTGATTTAAAAATTTGCGCTTTCAGAAAATTGGTCATGGGCATCGGAACTATAAGCAGACTGGTCAGCTGAAATTTCAAACCTGGATGAGAGAAGGAAACATGTTCAGATTATTTCAATAAACATGATTTGTCTCGATCTATTTTTCCATGTTTATTTCTAAATGAAATTATATATACTTTGTGTCATCAGCTACACGTTTCTCTTTATATTCACCACGTTGATTCTGTTTCGATGTATACCTGATGATGAGTGTTTTCATTATAGTGCAATTAATCTGTTTCATTTATTCCTTTTTTTGTTGTTGCAAATGAAGTATTGCCTGCTGTGGGAAAACAAACCTTCTTCTCATTTTTGTATATATCTCAAGAACCCAGAGTTGAGAGAGAAAGAACAAGAGAATGAGAGACAGAAAGACACAACCCCAGTACTATCTTTATATTCTCTTATTATTATCAGGATTAGGCTCCCGACTTGTTTTTGCTCGCCGCGTTTGCACGCCGCCGCGCCGCCCGCACAGCCGCCCAGATACCGGCGCTACCGAACACATCGTTATTTCATGTATATATTACCAGGTGGAGTGGCAGAGGCTGTGAAAAGGGAGCAAAGCTATTGATTTCATAATTTGCATGCATACTTTATAGCATGCTTATCCCACTTTGGAAGGTTCTTGCTAATAGTAATATGATAGTTGGCCTCTGCGTTTTTCTTGATTATTTTTACTTACCTCCATACTTTCCAGCTTTCAATTATAATTATATATGCATTTTTATGTATGTGTATTTAAGTTGTCACTCTTTATGTAAATCAATTATATTATATACTATTATTGTTATTTGAATGTTCTATATTTTGATTTATCAATAAATACGGAAATATCTGCATTAACAAATGTAGTACCAGGTGGAGTGGCAGTGGCGGTGAGAAGGGAGGAAAGCTATTGATTTCATAATTTGCATGCATACTTTATTACGCTTATCCCACTTTGAAAGGTTAGACTGAAGAGTTCAATTTTCGGGTTATTTCCATCACGCTCCGTCGCGTCCTGATCAGGTAAATGCATGGTCGACTCAATTTTTCAAGAAATCAATTCGAGCAATCGCATATTGAAACAGTGGGTTCCTCTCAAATTTCAAAAAGTACTTTTTTTCTCCATCTAATTTGACATCAATTTTAGAATGTAGGAAAATTGATTTCTTTACAAGGGACAAAACATATTTATAACCTCAATCCCCCGAGCAATAGTTTTTATGTAGAACTAACATGTTTATAATGAATCTTTATATTTAGTGTCCATTATGAAAATGTAGGAAAACAATTTGTAAAGGCCAAATTTGAAAGGATGTCTTCACAAAATATGTCACTTTGTTTGATAAACCCCTCTTATCATATTTACCAATCAAATTTGTTAAACTAATATTAGTTAAGTAAATGAATAATCGTGTAATGTGGAGATGCCAATATTATTGGGCCGAGCACATTTCTTGGCTTTCACTACCCAAATTTTCTTGAAGAAGGAGGAAAACTAGGGATGCGTAAAAGTCAGAAATGGAAGAACAAAAAACCTGTTGTATTGCTTTGGCAAAATAGATCTGAACAGTGACATTTTTTAAAATTATTAAGCCAGTATTCTGTTTTGTAAGGCTGACGTAATTTAGCATTGTTAAGGGTGCTATTTTTCGACATTTCATTTGCGGATATCCAGGAACCAGAAGACTTTTGTGATTTATTTTGTAAATAAACAACTTATAAAAATCATATGCTTAAAGATAAACTTGAGTTCTGGTTAAAAAAAGAAAATTAATTCTCACAGAATCAAACGAAACTTACACTGAATATTCAAGATTACAAATAAATGTCATGTGCCAAACAATTTTGGAAGAAAATGTATACTGGCTGAGTAATGAGCATAGGGTAGTCCCATATACATCTTTCTGTGTACAGTGCACTACACAGTACACTTGGGCCAAATTCATTAACATTTTGATGACTCCAGAACCTTGCAGTGCACACCAATACTTACATGCTACATGATCAACTTTTTCTGATCCATTCCACACCTTTTCTTAACAAAGCAATCGCACTACCAGAACTCACCTTATCTTTAACATAGGGACGAAAATCATTGACATTTTTTTTGGATTTTCTTTGAATGTCCAAATATGTACATAACTTACGTGTAGACGGCCGAGTATAGTAGCTTTTGGGGAGGAGCTTCGTATTTTGTTGTGAGAGAGTGTGAGAGTGGGTAGCCGCAGTGGAATTTTATGATAGAAAGTGGAATTTGGGACTCATCATAGCCTATATGTGTAGTTGCCATATTTACACCCAACCAGTACACCCGTCGAGAATTTACCTTTGATATCCTCTCCTATTGACTCGTAAGGAGCTTGGCTACCTTGTATTGGTCATCTTTCAAATACTTCTCTCCATCTTCTTCCCATTAGCTAACAAATTCAACATTCTCAACTCAGCGGATAAGCGTCGTTACCTAGCCCGTATTCCCCCTACAGATATCTCCCCTACACTCCCCGTTCTTATAATTATACCGGTGCATTCTCGACACTCCCTGTGACATAAACTGTAGTTGACAAATCAGATCATCGCCTATACGATCTCTCTCTCTCTCTATCTCCCTCTCTTTGGGCGAGTTTTGAAATTCATACTTTAGCCGGCGGTGTGGCGAAATCGTCATCAACATCGTCGATAAAATTAATATATATCTATATATATATATATATATATACTCTGAATCTCCCAAGCAGAACTAACATTTTCATAATGAATCTTTATATTTAGTGTCCACTATGAACATTTAGTAAAACAATGTTTAAAGCCAAATTTGAAAAGATGTCTTCACAAAATTTGTTTAGTCCATTTGATAAACCCCTGTTATCATGTTTATCAATCAAAATGTGTGAAACGAATATTAGTTTAGTAGAGGAATAACCGTTTAATGCGGAGTTGCCAAAATTATTGCACCCAGCACTTTCTTGGATGTCATTACGCATATATTCTCGGAAAGGGGGGATGTAAGACCTGAGCATTGTGGGTGATAACATAAAAGTTAGAAATGGAAAGAAAATCAAAAACTTGTTGTATTGCATTGACTGGTAGGCGGGCATGGCTAAAATCATGACTCCAATTTCGACCAATCAGATGGCTAGATATCTAAAGAGAGATTTATAATCAGATATAATTACTTAAAGCTACCAATTTTGGTTATCATGGTCATGTTCTAATTCTTTTAGTACGGATTTCATTTGATTAAAATAATGTAACTCTTGCCATTGCAATTCTTTCATTTATCTCATGTATACTTTTTTAATCTGATGCTATAGTGTACCAAAGGTATTTGAAAGTGTGGACTTCCTTCATTGTTTCCCATCATTTTTGAGATTCCATGAAGGTGTTTGAGTCTCTGTACAAATATTACCATACACTCTGTTTTCTTGTTCTAAAATATAATTATTGTTAATTCATTTTAAGTTATATATTGATGTATTTACTCTTTTTTTTTAATTATCAAACACTGGTGTTATAACCAGGAGTATATATATTCTGGTCGAGTTGGAGCTTTAAATTCCATTTTATTGTCGATTTTTTGTTGTATTCCCGTCTAATCGATATGGTATTAAAATACAGCTGTTTATTAAAACTCAGACCATCTGCAGCTTTTACTCTTCATTTAGAAAAAGAAAAGATACGTTTATTATATTTTGTTTTCCTTTGTTTTCAACTTGACGTTGTGGCATGAGAATATTTCCTCCTTCTAACTCTTATCCTTTTTAATTCGCAGTTGTCTATCAGAGCTATGATGACCTACACTACTTGTTAATTTATTGTGATATTATTTCTTCCTTTTTTCTTCCAAATCAATGCAGCAAATTGTATATACAAATATCATATGAATATTACAATTAAAAGTGTTCTTTGCTTATATCATGTCGCTCTGTTGAGTATAAGCCATAAAACCATAATCATACTTTCCAAGGGCTCTCGTGTATATTGCAATTGGGCCCTGACTCTGAGTTCATTAGGATGCCACTACAGTGGCACATTTTCTTTCAACTCGCTAACCTCCGGGCGCAGACTCGTATCAGCTGATGCATTGTTCTGCCAGTCTGCCGGGGCTCAGACACACTTATCACACATAGCTATCCGAGTGCGTTATTCTTATTACATGTCATTCATACTCCATGACCTTTTTATTTGGTTGATCACGTGCGGACCATCAAGAACGAGTATTTGTATAAAGAATATTCATTGAACCATACTTGAGCACATGCTCGTGTTTACTAATACATGTTCCGCGGAGGTATCAGCTCACCAGTAACTTGCCAGAAACGATCGAAATTTCATCGGAGTAACATAACTGGTGGGCCTACTTGTTTCATGCATGCATGCCGTATTCTAGTTTTCTGTTCCACACTAGCGCTTGGATTGCACAACGTAAGTAAAGATTATATCCTGCACAAATTAGCTAATTTCAGCGTTTTTGTTCTTCTTCATATTAAGGCGGATGTAGACATCTTGTAAAAGCCAGTGCTGTTCTGATAATTTATTGTTGAAGCCAAAGTAAAGAGGATTATATTTCCTTTCAGTGAAAAATTATAGCAACCCAAATTTATTGACTTGACTTCCACAAAAATGACATATGAGCCCAAGATATGTTTTTATAATTAACTGTATGCATAAAGTTTATTATTGTAGTGAGTGTGAGTGTATAGTGATCGCGCCAAAAAATAAAGATCGGTTAATTGTAATTACAAGATTCAACACTTTTATTGCCGTTATGTTGACTGATGTTGCTGTTGTTGTTGTTCTAGTGTTTAGGCGTGTATAATGAACTTCACCATTCTCTGAATATAGCCTACCAGTTGAAAAATAATGTAAAGTCCTGCTGAGGAATATTTTTTATTGCATATTACCCTAATATGACAGTTACTGATTTGTTGATGTTAATGCTGCATTATGCAGAGTGCTGAATCCAAGTGGCTGTTACATTTAAATATGCCCCTATAGATCAAGGCAATTGCAATCTTTTTTATTGTTGGTATTATCATTACCATTGCATGCTGAATTATGCACAGTGCTGAATGTATATATGTGTGTGTATCTGTGTGTATGTAGCACTGTGAGGAGTTTTGTTTCCGTCACAGCGAAGTAGAGTGTATTTATATATTATAGTAGCTGTGCTATATAGATTGGTACAATTATTATTATTATTTAAAATATTCATTTTCCCGAATACTCTCATCCCGAAATATTAAATTATGAGAGTTGCAAGGCATGAATTCTGCACTTTTTGTCAAATGTAGTCCCCCCCCCCCCCCTCTTTCTCTCTCTCTCTCTCTCTCTCTCTTTATGAGGAAATGCTGCTAATACTACAATAGCAATAATAACTGTAAAAAGAAAAACAAGAAAAGGCCTTACACCTTTACATTGACTTTTCACACGACTTATTAAGCCAAGAGTGTGTGTTACTAAACCGCCCAAAAAAACTAGACCGCTAGAGATAAATAGGTTTCACATTTACACTGGAAACAAGCCTTGCAGTGCAACTATTTTATAAGCTCTTTGTATCATTCATTATTAGGTTTACCGTTTACGGTTTCCTCATGAACATGAGTGTACAATGTTGGTTTGATTGTTAACGACCTTCAATTACATTTTTACGAGATGTGACCGCTGTCCTCACAGCTTAGCAATCTTTAGAAAGTTGCGGTTAAGATTCAAAACCGTTATTGACTGCTGTTGTTTTTGTTTTTGTTCTAGTGTTTAGGTGTGTTAAACGAACTTCACAAGTCTCGTCGCGAAACTTAAAATCAACAAACATATTAGTATGCACGTAGGATGCAACCCCAATACATAGCACAGCATCTATGTGCCTTTAATTTTAAAAAGAAACTTCAATTCAAGTACATACAAAACCTGTGCGCGTCATTTCAAAAATTAAAGCGTAACGTTTCAGGTATGAGTGAACAAATTTCTTGAGTGTATATATTAGTAAAACGCGTTGCTTTCCTCGAACAAGGTCAATCAATACTTGCCGGAAGAAATTACAAACACTGCCAGATTTCTCTCTCAATATTGCTCGGGTCAAGACAAAAGAAAGGGTTAAAACTATATAATAATAATAATAATAGTGAACATTTTATAATGCGCCATGTCCGTCAAAAATGACACGGATATCAATTCGTAGGCCTTGTAATACACTATCCGCATCTAAAAAGGAGAGATAAGCATACTAAAATGCTGTTTATCACGTGATGAGCATATCAGGTTGCTCAAAACTTCCTCCGTTCTGGATCTGTGGTGTTAGGTGCAAGTATAAAGCAGATTCGCTAGAAAGACGTGCCTGAGAAGGAAGTGTGGAGAAAAAATCTAATTCTAGGGATGATTTATTTTTTTTAAAGGAAAAATTTGATCTTCAACAGTACCTTTGGAAATGGATTGATAGAGTTCAACGCTCTTGGAGGGGAGGGGGTAGGCATGAAATAAGAGGAAAATACCTTGCCTTGCAATACCAGAGTTACAATAATATTGACCTGCATTGCATCAGGAAATATTATCATCACTGAAATTATTTAGACAGAGTCGAGGTCAATATGATTAGAGTAAGGGTACTATTTTCATTTGGACGATAACAATTATGTTCACCTTAAATTTCAATTTTAATCGTGGATATCGTTCATTTTCTGATTTATTCCTTTAACATACAACTTTTGCATGAAGACGTCTATCGGTATGAAACCAATTTAAAGGGACTAGGTACCATTGTCCGGATGAGAGCAAATGGTGCTTAGGCAGTGACTTCAATGCTAGATGTACAATTAAAGATAATCTGAAAGTTTGAGTGAAAACAAATCATTATTAATAATAACAATTTGGAAAAACTGATTTGGTCGATTCCTTAATTCTCCCTATATTGATACAATATAATTACATTTTAGGTGAATGTAAATCTTCACAAAGCAATGAATTGGTTCTATATACCATTCGAGACATCAAGTCTTGAAAGATTTTTAAAAGCCTGTCTTATGTCTTATTTCCATTGAAAAACGGTTGGGAAAATTCAAACAAGATTTGAAGAATTTACTGTTATACACACTAAAAAATAATGGTACAAATTTGCACCCTATAGGGTGCAGACCGCTGCTACAATAGCGGCCACCTATAGGGTGCAATTTTGCACCCCCAATCGGGGTGCAAAATTGCACCCTTATTTGGGGTGCAGACTTGCACCCTTAGAGGTGCAAAAAGAGTACCCTTAGAGGTGCAAACGAGCACCCTTAGGGGTGCAGACCGCTGCTACAATAGCAGCCACCTATAGGGTGCAATTTTGCACCCCCAATTGGGGTGCAAAATTGCACCCCTATTTGGGGTGCAGACTTGCACCCTATAGGTGGCTGCTATTGTAGCAGCGGTCTGCACCCCTAAGGGTGCTCGTTTGCACCCCAGTTTGGGGTGCAGACTTGTCCCATATAGGGTGCAGGGGTTTGGGGTCCACAATTGTTCCCTGAAGGGTGCATACATACACCCCTTGGGATGCAAGCAAGCACATTTAGGGGTGCATATTTGCAACCTTTATATGGTGTAGAATTGCACAATGCAGGGTGCACATGCACTCTTTTCATCACATTATAACCAATAAAAGCATAATATCAAACAATTTGTTTTCATATCAAAATCACATTTTATTGACAACATGAATGACCAATTTCAGTTTCCACTATGCATAGTGGCTAAGAGAAAATAATCACATATGATGCTATTGCCATATATATGCGGTTTACCTTCTGCAATATCTAGACAAAAGTAACAAGTAATATAAAGAAGTAATACAATGTGCGTGTAATATACCATGTTGGGCTGTTGGCAAACATCAACATTCTAATTTGAGGTACAAAAAAGGTGAAATCTACAATTACACCTTTGAATACAGTATGCTTTTCTTGCATGAAGTAAAGGCAAGAGAACAAACTTTAACAGCTTTAGTCAGGGAATCAACACCAATTTATTCTTATAAATGAAGATGAATACTGAAAATGTTATCTTCATTTATTCCATCAATTCCACCAAATAATTTGGGGACAGCAAATATATTGTACAAAAACTAAATTAATACTACTCTACAGGACATACAAGAATACTAGAATGCACATCGATTGGAACTTATAGTAGTGAAAGAACAGTAATCACTTCTGGGCCCCGTTGCAGAAAGAGATACAATCGATTGTAAGTCCGATCACGTGTTCTACATGCGGAAATCTGATTTCGGCTTGGAGAAGAAAACCTCTCTCTGTCACTATTTACAACAGAAATATAAGATGAGAAATGTAACTTTCTCATGATCAAGATATCTCTTTGAGCTGCATATCATATGTAGTTAGCTGCTTTATTATTGCATAAGGATACAAAAATCCTATTTTCTGTCTTGATAAAAATATAAGCACACACAAAACATACAATGCTTTGGTAAATAGCACACTTCAATTATTCAACAACAAAAAAGTATTCCTATAGCCCAAGAAAATACACCTGTAAATGTGTCTAGAAAAACAGTAAATTTGTAATACTTTGGAACCCGACATACATACATGTAGTTAGTCAATTTCACATGTCCATGTTTTATTTATTTCATAAATGTTCATCCCTGATACAAGATATAAAGAGGTACATTCAATATATGATATTCTAATAAATGTATCAAGTTAAGCTAGCCTCAAGACAGAAATAAACACTAACCAGTTCATACCCGTGCATTTGACTAGCACAGTTACTGTATTCCTGCACAGCCTATGTTTGCTTCTCTTAATTAATATAGACATAGGGCTCCTGGGCTCCAATCAAATAGTTGAACAAATCACCAGAAACAGTATGTCCCTATCATGAGACGAATAAAAGGAAAGGACATATTACTCGTGGCTTTTTGGATTCAAATCCAGTGTACAATCTGACAGTTTTATCAGTTCTCGTGACAACAGTAGTCATATCAAAATCACCTTTCTTACCATGCTGTTTCTTTGTAGCTTTCAGCTTTGCCTGTAAATGACTATTCCTCTGTTGTAGATCTTCAATTTGTTTTTGCTTTGCAACACATCCAAGGCAGGTACAGAATCTTTTATCACAATGTAGCCCATAATTGTGATCAGTGAGATGTGCACCAACAATATGATCAGATCTTTTCTCCTTATTACTTGAAGCTGTCTCATCAATTTCTTGGTGCTCATCAAGAGTAGAGGATCCATGAAAGTCAGGATCTCCTGTCAAGTCGACATCCTTTCTCTACCGTTTACATGTTGATTTCCTCTTTTCTTTACTTGAAGCTGTCTCACTAAATTCTAGGTGCTCCTCAGCCGTAGAGGTTTCATGTGAGTCAGGATCTCCTGTCAAGTCGACTTTCTTTCTCTTCCGTTTACTTGTTCATTTCTTCTTTTCTGGGCACTGAGGTCTTTCTCTTGGAGGCAGACGAGGATATGTATGTGAAGACTGGTGTGCTGAGCTGTATCCCAGATTCATTGTTGGGTCTGGCCACGCTGCACTAGGTTGTCCATCTCGAAAGTGATATGAGCAAACCCTATCTTCATACGTTGGTTCCCAGTTTTTGCCATTTGGACGTTTTCGATTTATCGCCTTTATCCATCGTCGACGGCCGTCTGCATCTTTATTTTGCAAAGGAAAAGGGAATGGTACAAAAGATGGTGTGCATACGCAGGCCCCATATTTCAAGCCATGTCTGTCACACAATTGTGAATACCATTTATCAAGCTTGAATGTACTGTTCGAGCACCCAATAACAGCACAGATTCTTCCCATGATGATAGTCTGATTGTAAAAAGAGAGAAAAATATTTCATGTTAACACAAATTATAATGGTTTCTATTTGGGCAAGAAAATATTTCTTCTTTCTTGAACAAAAAAAATCACAGCTGATAGTCTCAATCCCCCCCCCCCTCCCCCCCCCCCCCCCAGGGCCCAAGAAAGGAAAAACATTAAATTATTGCCTTAATTAAGGTTAAAATCTCAATGATCATACAAATTTACCAAATAAATCTGCCTTGTTCCCTATAACACATGCTAGCTGTAATGGAATAAACAGCCCATTGGCATTGTCAAGAGGACATCAGCACTGCTTATGATGTCACTGGGCAACCAGGACAGTGAAGGTGAATTTACAGCTGGCACAGTGGCAGCATTCATTGTCATTGATTGAAAGAATTTTAACAGGAAGTGAAGTGAAACTACTTATTTTAGTCAATGGATAGGCATAACTAGAAGTCCAGTCCTTGTTATACGGTTTGTATACCTTTTTTAAATTCAAATCGGTCTCAGTGTCTTTTGTTTCGATTACATAGACTAGAGATCTAGATCTAGTCTGAATTTAGTCACTCTTTTTCTTCACTTCAGTTCAATCAACATGATCAGGCAAAATAACAAACAAAATAGGTCTATGCGTAGCTTCTAAGCAGGTAAGTTTAGATCATGTAGGCCATAATTATTTTAAGTGATATACAGGCTGAACTAGCAGGGAAGAGCCTTCATATGAGTTATTCTTAACATCGGTTATTAGATTTTAAAGTCAGAATCACGACCCTTTTTAACGAAGCAGACGGCTTACACAAAATATAATGTATGGGGCAACAGTCGGGACACGGCATACTTTCGCCTCTGTGGAGGCAACTGCCGATTGTAAAGAAGAAAAATACTAAATCATTTGCTGACCACGTACAAAACAAAAGGAAAAGAAGGAAAATATATCCAGTTACCTGCTCAAGATGATTTGTGGAAAAGGAATGATGTCATGATGTAAACAAATCGTATCTAGAACGTGATAAATGCTAACATTCCCCATTCACTGTTGTGTGTAAGCACAGCACCGACCAATATTTATCCCAATTGATCCAGCGGAAAGTTCACGGAGGATTTTTCGCGCATGCGCAGAATCTAACTACGAACTCGCTTATTAAACTCGGCAGTTGAACGGAATTAAAAGTCTCTGCAAAAGATCGACTGACTTAAACTTGTTTCATAAAACTTATAGTCCATGATTTTTCATGGAATAATAATAACGATGCATAAAAAGGGTATAATTGTTTATTGTTGTGTTATGTTGTTCTTGAAATATATACACAGACTTGAGAACAGATCAATCTTCAAACTACAGTATAATTTCATAATGCTTTGGTAAAGACTAGTGGGGTGCACATTCTGCACCCTCCAAATTCTTGCACCCCTCAGGGTTCACATTTTACGTTGAATGCACTGAGTGCGCCCTATATGGAGCAGATTAGTACCCTCGGCCAACTACGCGTAATCTGCACCCCAAATGTACCCCTATTTCTTAGTGTGTAGGGTGTTGCACAGTGACACCTTCAAAGAAAACCATAAATATCTTTGTAGTTTGAGAATTTTTCCGGGATTTTTTGCATGTTAGAGGGTAAGTACAGTAAATGGAATATAATAAGTAACATTTCATACAAAAATTACGCAATTTGTTCATCAACTTTCAACGATGTTACCGAGTCGCTTTAACATTTGAGAGAATTATAAAACAGCAAAATTATATATAAATCAGGAAATTGTGATCACCTTATCAGCTACTACCAATACACAGATACATAGTCACCCACACACATAGTATGATACCGTTGATCATTGCATTTTGCTAAATATATTATAGGAAATAGGTCTCAATGGTGTATTATTGAAGTGGTTTATGTCATATCTTTCTAGTAGATCACAAGAAGTGTGTATCCGTGATGCTACCTCTGCTTCAGTTAGTTTAGATTTGTCAGTCCCTCAAGGATCTGTTCTCGGTCCGCAATTGTTCAATGTTTATACTCTGCCCATACAGCATATTGTTCAGAAACACAGTAACAATTATCATACATGTATGTATGCAGATGACTTACAGCTTTATTTTATTTGCAAACCTGTCCAGAAAGAAATAGAAGAAAATGTTAAGAAAATTGAAAACTGTATAGCTAATGTAAGGAACTGGATGATTGAGAGTCGCTTAAAACTAAATGGAGCAAAAACAGAATTCATTTTGCTTGGCAACAGTAGACAGCTCAGTAAAATTAAGGTTTCTCATGTTCAAGTTGGTTTTGCCCCTGTATCTCCTGTACATCAAGCTAGGAATCTTGGTGTAATATTTGATTCTGCCATGTCACTTGAAACCCATGTTTCAAATTGTGTTAAACTGGCCAATTGTAATTTAAGTAATATCCGGGCAATTAGGCAATATCTCTCACCTAAATCCACCAAACACTTAGTACATGCTTTTTTTTACTTCGCACCTTGATAATTGCAATTCATTACTCTTTCGACTACCCGCCAACCAAATTAACCGATTGCAAAAAGTTCAGAATGCTGCTGCTCGCCTTGTAACTAACTCTACAAGATCATCACATATCACTTCTATCTTGAAATCTCGGCACTGGCTCCCTGTTCAACAGCGTGTGATCTATAATGTGATCACCCCACTCTGCAGGTCGTTCTGGTTTACGTTCATCACATAATATTAGGCTTAAAGAAATACGCACCAACAGAAATTGGGGGGATAGAGCATTAGCATCGGCAGCTCCTTCTTTGCGGAATAAGTTACCTTTCTCTATTCAGACGGCCAACACTCTTTCTACTTTCAAAACTGGGCTTAAAACCCACTTGATGCTCAATGCATATTGTTAAATTTCAATGTTCTTTTTATACAATACATGCAAAACGAACAATCATACTGTGCCACATTGTATGTACCTTGGCACCATGAAGTTGAGTGATCTAATGCAAGTTAACATTTAATATTTCTTTACACTTAAGTAAGTTGAATATTAATTTAAATTATTTGTATGCGCCTTGAGCATCTCTAGAGATGGATATGTTGCGCTTTATAAATATTGTTATTATTATTATGATAGAGGAAAAAATTAGAATGAGTGGAGAAATGAATTCAGATGGTGAAGAAAAAAAATAGAAAGTAAGAATTGAATACATTTTATCTATCTACTTAGCATGCAATTGGTAGAATATAATCTTTTCATAGTGAATTTGAATTTTGAAAGAGTTGAGCTTTGCTGAATACTTTGATCAAGGCTGTTCCACAAAAAGATATATTTTACATGGAATGAGTTTGAGGCCATGGAAGTGGAAACCTTTGGTTGATGAAATAGTTTACATTGACGAGTGTTGTAATTATGTACAGACGAATTAAGGGTGAACATATTTCCAAATATATTTGGTAAGAATCCAGACTGGTATTTATACATACAAATAAGAGAGTTCATAGAAATGAATTCAAATATCGGTAAAATATTCATTTTTCTTAAATAATGGCATACTCGGACAGTAATATGGGAATGACGAAATAAGCCTAGAGGATTAGTATAGTAGAAGGAATATAATAAGTAATATTTCATACAAAAAATTCCGCAGTTTTTTCATCAACCTTCCACAGCATTTATTATGCTAGTAATATTCTACAAGATATTTAAAATCATTTGAATCAAGACTTACGGAATATTTCTGATTGGCTTTCATGTAATCGGTTGGCATTAAATAAAACGAAATGTTAAACAATGGTAATCGGATCTACAAAAACGAATTCGTGGAAAAAATGTAGATCTCTTTTTTATAACATCAAATTGAATCAGGTTACCTTGGGGTATACATTGATAACTCATTAGATTGGGATAAACATGTGAAATATTTGTGTAAAAGTACTGTGAAGAATTTGTATTTGTTAAAAAGAATAAGACAATGCATCTTGCAAAAACCGCATTACTTTTTTAATAAGTCAATTGCTCAAACTAAATTAGATTATTGTGATGTTGTTTGGAATAATACGAAGAAACAAAATATTCAAAAAATACAAATTGTACTAAATAGGTTACATAAAACAGGAATAAGTGTGGAAAATAGATACTCAACTATAGACTATTGTATGAAACTTTGATTTTGGATACCTTAGTTGAGAGACATAACAAACATGTTCTATGTACAGTGTATACAACTGTAGACAAATTAACCCCCGACTATCTGTTCAGTAAATTTAATTTTAAATACACTTCATGCTCCTCGTATAGTTTCTTTTCAGAGAATTAAAACGTGCTTCAAAAAGAAAAGTTTAAGCTATTATGGTGCAAAACTATGGAATGAATTTCCGGTAGAAACTAAATATAAACCAACTTACTACGCTTTCAAAAGGAGTTTATAATATTTGTAATATCATGTTTGACTTTTAATAGCAAAGAACAATTTATTTTTCTTCTATTTTTTCTCTGGTCGTTTTTTTAAATATTTTTAATTAGGGTTTGTTTGGATTTCTCGCCTTCTAACCTAGAGACAGTGCGTCCCAGAAAAAACGAAACCGAGAAGTATCGATGTTTTATCATAACTTAATCACAACCATAATTAATGAATGATACATATTTGGAAAGCTTAGAGTCTCCTCTTTCAGTTGATGCTACTCACGTGATGCATATTTCACGCATGAGTGATTAAAAGCAATTTGAAGGAAGGAAACCAAAAAGACATTTGGCGGGCGGTATCTGAATTTCAAAGAAAAATTCATATTTCTAGAAAGTTCATTTTCTGCTCTTTCATATGATACCTCAATCAAGAAAAATGAGCCAGGAATAACACAGTTCTGTTTGTTTAAAGTAGCCCTTACATTTTCATAATTTTAACAAACGAATTCGTTTTCACTGGGTGCCTGCCGTAGCAAAAAGCAGATTTGACAAAAGACTTAACTCCGTTTCGTTGACAGTCAGCCATGCCTGAAGACTCTCGTCGACGGCTGATTGTCAACGAAACGGAGTTAAGTCTTTTGTTAATTTCGTTTATTGATACGGCAGGCAGCCAGTGAAAACGAATTCGTTTAATAAAATTATGGAAATTCAAGCACTACTTTAAACAAACAGAACTTTGTCATTCCTCGCTCATTTTTCCTGATTGAGGTGTCATATGAAAGGGCAGAAACTCAACTTTCTAGAAATGTGAATTTTTCTTCGAAATTCAGATACCGCCCGCCAAATGTCTTTTTGGTTTCCTTCCTTCAAATTGCTTTTAATCACTCATGCTTGAAATATGCATTATCTGAGTAGCATCACATGAAAGAGGAGACTCTAAGCTTTCTAAATATGTATCATTCATTAATTATAGTTGGGATTAAGTTATGATAGAACATCGATACTTCTCGGTTTCGTTTTTTCTGGGACGCACTGTATATATATGTATATATATATATGTATATAGGCGTGAATAAAATGGTCTAGGAACGTGAGACGTAGCTGTACTTTTACATTTTATTGCGAGAATTCTCGCACTTATATATATATTTAACCCTACGTGGTAAATTAAGTAGACATCATAAATATCGTAACCCTAACCTAACCCTAACCCTAAACTTAACCCTAATGTCTACTTAATGACTCATTTTTTCACTCCCAATGTCCATCCAATGACGCATTTAGTAAAATTACATATATATAGAGAGATATATAACACAAAAATGGGCCTTCCATGAGAAATAAAACTTAAAAAACGTTAAGAGGACACCAAATTGTCCTCCTAATGACGATGTCTACTTAATGACTTATTTTTTCAATCCAAATGTCCCTCTGATGACGCCTTTAGTAAAATATGTGTGTATGTTTTATTTAACTTTGTATATATAAACCATGTTAATCTATAATGTATGTTTCTTTGTAAAATTGTGATTGCTTTTATACATGCACGGCCATGCTGAAGAACAGACTTTGGCTGAAATATGCCACCGTGCTAAAATAAAATAAACAAACAAACAAACAATGTTAATTGAAGATATGAATAGGATTATTTTATTTTCCACTGGATGATCGAACACTGTTCGGAATACCCGTAAATTCCACGAAGCCGTTTGTTGTCCATTTCCCACCATTTTCATGCAGCTTTTGCAGCTAGATGATACATATTTTAAATCACAAATAGTATCGTTTTAGTTACATGATTTAAGTAACACATGCAGCCAAGATGATATGATTTATGATCAAATATGGGTTCAAAATGACCTCCGAGCTACCTACAAATGACGAGACTTTTTACTCTGTAGTCCAAAATTGAACATCGAGTTGAATCTAGTTGAAAAGATGACACGGCCATTCACACACTTCATCTTTCATCGGCGATGTTTGTATTGTAGTCTTTGTATTAATAAGAACACTTCATTCACATGGTACATGAATATTTATAATAAAATTTAAAGAGTAGACAACGATTTAAAATGGTTTATTGACAGGCTGACAAAATGTAGGTCAAGAGGTTGTTTACATTTTTGAGGGAAATTCACGCGCTAGGAAATGTAATACTTTGTATTACATTGGAAGGAAATGTACAAGCGTATGTACGCTTATCAAGCAAGCGCGGAAAACACCGCCAGCAAATTAAAAATAGCACGAAGGGGCTTTCATTCTAGTTATGGCTTTCATTTTGAATGGACAAGAAGAAAAATTTACGGAGTCTAAAACATTATTAGACGATTTGGATTAATACTAAAGTTAGCACTGCACTGGAATAATTAGTTGGATATATAACGCTGAATTATTTCTTCTCGTGAGCGACCAGCGGGATTATACTCGGGTTTTGGGCTGGCCTTTGTCGTTGGGCCTGATTAGAAAGGAGAGTCCATATCATTATTTTGGCCTGGTCGCACATCACACAGTGGCATCACGGCATAGGCGGGATCGAATGCTGCGTTTCACGGACGTGGCCCAGTCACCGGCAGTGCACCACATCGCCGGGTGAGTCTCTCTTTAAGGGAATCGAAAACTGATCCGAGGGGAAACGGTTGCACCATTTCAATACACGAAATTGAGGCGGGTAGTTGTCCCGTAAAGGCGGTCCTTAGATATTTGAAAATGCGCCCGGGAAGTGGGGAGGCTTTCTTTTGCTCATATGGTTCACTTCCTCTCACCAGGCATGAGTTCAGTGCCATGATGAAGAGATGCATGTCATACAGGGATATGTTGGCGGCGAAGTTTTCCTCCCATTCTTTTCGTATAGGTGCGGCTACAACCGCTGCTATGGCGGGCTGCTCGGACGCCCAAATACAGCACATGGGTCGATGGGCTTCCTCCGCGCATCGCAGATATATTGATATGGTTGTTTAAATATGAGCAATGTTGCAAAGTACCGTTGGGGTTGATTTGATTTGATTTGATTTGATTCGCCAGGTATACGTACAAAATATAACAGAGTGAATGATGAGGTCAATAATGTAAGGGTGAGGCCGCATACACAGGAATGAATATATGTATAATATACAGATGAATAAGTCCCTCGCCTCGAGAGGTTAAATAAGCTAATAATAATAATAGCAATAATAATCATAATGGTGCTACAACATGAAAATGAAAACGAAGTCAAGCAGACAACAAACACACATGCAAAACAAGAGCAAAAAAATACAATGGGATTTCAAGTTCACATTAATGCATGTTCTTTGGAATACAAAATGCTGCCCAGTCCTCTTTTCTTATTTTGTCCACAGAACAAATATGGATAGTAGGCGACTCTATCCTTTTCTGGGCCCATCGCAGGGCGGAGCGGACTGGCTGCGCCGATATGGATTTGGGGACGGTCATCCATTGGGCTGGAAAGCGGGGCCTTCGCTTGGACCAAACAAACGCATGGCTAGAGTCGATTACCAGTGGCCTGACGAAGCCGACCGTTTTAGTGTTACACGTGGGCACGAATGACATAGAGGGATGTTCGAAGAGGGCGATGGCGAATGCGGTGAACAGATTAATCACATCGAACACTGAGACGACAATAATATGGTCTGACATTCTAGAACGGGTAGAATATAAATGCTGTAGTCCGGAAGAGCAGAAAAAATTAGACGATAGAAGGAGGGCCACGAACCGATACGCTCGCGCCTTGGCCGGCAGGAATGGGGGAAAGGCCATTTCACACCCCGACATAAGGCATAAGGGTAGGGCTTTATATAGGCCGGACGGATTGCATCTCTCCAATGAGGGTTTGGGCAGGTTTATCACTGACCTGAAGGAGGGCCTGTCCTATCTCGGTTCATCCAAGTAGTTAAACAATGATAATGTTACAAAACACGTTGTTTGTTCTTATATTTCAATGTTCTTATAGTTCAGTGTTCTTATATTTCAGCGTTTTTATATTTCAATGTTTAAGTCTGTTCGGGTAGCAAAGTAAATCCCGCAAAAAAGTTTGAGTCCGGCACCGCAAGATCATGTTTTTGTTGTTGGGATAAGAGTGCCTTATTTTGGGAGTAACAAAGTTGTGGAGAGTAAATAATGGTTATATGGGGCAGGTTTAGGTGGACATTGGTAAATGACCAGTTTTGCAAATGCTTCATTTCGAAATGGGCATTAACGGTTTAGTCACTTCTTTGAGGGGAATGAATTAGGCATAATGATGTGCCGGTGTTGTAGAGATAATGACTCGTTTGAGTCCGGCACCGCAAGATCATGTTTTTGTTGTTGGGATAAGAGTGCCTTATTTTGGGAGTAACAAAGTTGTGGAGAGTAAATAATGGTTATATGGGGCAGGTTTAGGTGGACATTGGTAAATGACCAGTTTTGCGAATGCTTCATTTCGAAATGGGCATTAACGGTTTAGTCACTTCTTTGAGGGCAGGTTTAGGTGGACATTGGTAAATGACCAGTTTTGCGAATGCTTCATTTCGAAATGGGCATTAACGGTTTAGTCACTTCTTTGAGGGGAATGAATTAGGCATAATGATGTGCCGGTGTTGTAGAGATAATGACTCGTTTGAGTCCGGCACCGCAAGATCATGTTTTTGTTGTTGGGATAAGAGTGCCTTATTTTGGGAGTAACAAAGTTGTGGAGAGTAAATAATGGTTATATGGGGCAGGTTTAGGTGGACATTGGTAAATGACCAGTTTTGCGAATGCTTCATTTCGAAATGGGCATTAACGGTTTAGTCACTTCTTTGAGGGGAATGAATTAGGCATAATGATGTGCCGGTGTTGTAGAGATAAGTTTATTACGATACTCTGTAGTCTGTTATAGGGTTATAAATTAGCTTAAGGGCGAAAAAGTACATGCTTGTACATGTACATTGGTTAATTTGGCCAATTGAAATGTTAATTCCACCAAAGTGTAAATAGTTAGGCATAGATATTCCCTTAGTGCACAAAAATCATTTGATGACAACGTTGTGATTTGGCGGCCGATCATATATAAATATATTCTCGTTTGGCGGTAATTTGTCAAATTATGCCTCCAAATCACTAATCACATGGTACTGATAAGTTTATTGATCAATAATTGTCATCCGATAATTTTCGACCCCACTCAATTTTTACATGCGAGGGGGTTGCCAATGTATATTCAGTCGAATTTGTTCGCATGTCAATTCTTAGTTTTCCGGCCCCCATTCGATTTGAATGCGGGGGGACCTAGTTGTACCTACACATTTTCAAACTCAGGGTGTCACGCTTTAATCTTAGGCATCATCCGATCTTACAGGCGGAGAGGCTGGTATATATATACATCTATATTCTATAACTTTAGGCATCACTCGATTTTATAGGCGGGGGGCTGATATAATGACTTAATGTATATAAGTTTAGCCTAGGCATCACTCGATTTCATAGGCGGGGGGCCTAGCATTTGTAAGCATCATCCGATCTTACAGGCGGAGAGGCTGGTATATATATACATCTATATTCTATAACTTTAGGCATCACTCGATTTTATAGGCGGGGGGCTGATATAATGACTTAATGTATATAAGTTTAGCCTAGGCATCACTCGATTTCATAGGCGGGGGTCCTAGCATAACTTTAGGCATCACTCGATTTTATAGGCGGGGGGCTGATATAATGACTTAATGTATATAAGTTTAGCCTAGGCATCACTCGATTTCATAGGCGGGGGGCCTAGCATTGCATTTGTAAGCATTTTTTATGATTCAATATATCTGTGTTATTTTGTTATGACACACAGAAAATCAAAATGTGCAAAATAAGCGTCCATCTCAAAATGTTAATAAAGCCACGACATAAACGCAAATTTGGTTGTTTGTTATTTTGTTAGCCGTGAATAATAAAATTTAAAGAGTAGACAACGATTTAAAATGGTTTATTGACAGGCTGACAAAATGTAGGTCAAGAGGTTGTTTACATTTTTGAGGGAAATTCACGCGCTAGGAAATGTAATACTTTGTATTACATTGGAAGGAAATGTACAAGCGTATGTACGCTTATCAAGCAAGCGCGGAAAACACCGCCAGCAAATTAAAAATAGCACGAAGGGGCTTTCATTCTAGTTATGGCTTTCATTTTGAATGGACAAGAAGAAAAATTTACGGAGTCTAAAACATTCCCACCACCTCCCCCATTATCTCCACCAATAAAAGTATTTTTAGTATATTAGTGGCATAAATTAAGTATTGCTTGGTGGTTCGAAGTAGCCAATCTACTCATTCAAGTTTAGTTCATAATTTGAGGTTATTTTATATGAATGTTTTTATATACTGTAATTTACATTTGTAAAACATTGCCCAATTCGGCCTTGTAGGCCGCGATGCATTGTTGCTCTTTTATTCTCAATAAAACCATTATCTATCTATCTATCTATCTATCAAGGTATACGTATTAGTACGGAAAGGATTTAGGGTTTCAGGTATGAAAGGTACGGATAGGGTTTATGTAATAAATTGGTCAGTGATTTATGAAGTTAATGCAGAGCCGGGGGCATTTGGCCTGGTCGCACATCAACTTGCGTCGTGCACAAAGAAAGTGGGCCGTAGGGGAATTTTTCCCATTGGGTTTCGCCCCTACCCGGTTTTGTATGGGTAAATCACTAATCACATGGTACTGATAAGTTTATTGATCAATAATTGTCATCCGATAATTTTCGACCCCACTCAATTTTTACATGCGAGGGGGTTGCCAATGTATATTCAGTCGAATTTGTTCGCATGTCAATTCTTAGTTTTCCGGCCCCCATTCGATTTGAATGCGGGGGGACCTAGTTGTACCTACACATTTTCAAACTCAGGGTGTCACGCTTTAATCTTAGGCATCATCCGATCTTACAGGCGGAGAGGCTGGTATATATATACATCTATATTCTATAACTTTAGGCATCACTCGATTTTATAGGCGGGGGGCTGATATAATGACTTAATGTATATAAGTTTAGCCTAGGCATCACTCGATTTCATAGGCGGGGGGCCTAGCATTTGTAAGCATCATCCGATCTTACAGGCGGAGAGGCTGGTATATATATACATCTATATTCTATAACTTTAGGCATCACTCGATTTTATAGGCGGGGGGCTGATATAATGACTTAATGTATATAAGTTTAGCCTAGGCATCACTCGATTTCATAGGCGGGGGTCCTAGCATAACTTTAGGCATCACTCGATTTTATAGGCGGGGGGCTGATATAATGACTTAATGTATATAAGTTTAGCCTAGGCATCACTCGATTTCATAGGCGGGGGGCCTAGCATTGCATTTGTAAGCATTTTTTATGATTCAATATATCTGTGTTATTTTGTTATGACACACAGAAAATCAAAATGTGCAAAATAAGCGTCCATCTCAAAATGTTAATAAAGCCACGACATAAACGCAAATTTGGTTGTTTGTTATTTTGTTAGCCGTGAATAATAATAATAATGATAAGGAAATCAAGGTTATCAGGCCCGACCCCAAGTGCTTAACATATAGGTCAATAATATGTTCATATGAGAGTTGTGGTTTTATTGAAGATGATTTTCAGCAAGTTGTCAGGTTATTTTCATTTTAATGGTTCAAACAATCAATCTACTGCAGGATTAACAATCCATAATTAATCATAACCATGTTCTCTTGGCTTACGATGCGCATACCAGAGCTCAAGCTAAGCTTTAACACATACAAAAAGAAACGTGTGAATACTTCGTGAATAAATCGAGCACAATATCCCTGGCATTGAGTATTTTGCAATCCGCCAAAAGGCTAAGCCTCGAATTGTTGAGAGAGTCCAATAACACGGAGCAAATACCCACACATCCCACGCGCTATCACAGGCTGCTTTCGATATGTTCTTGGTGTCCTTAGGTCACCCTGATTGGCCTACTACGTCCGTTTGGAGCAAGAAGAGCTTCAATTCATATACTGCTTTAACACAGGGTTAACGCCCTTCTGGCTCTGAACAGACGATTGTTGTATACATGTACATGTCGTTTCTGGTTTTCTGTTCCGCACGAGCGCTTGCATTTCAGAAGGTAGGTAAAGATGATAAGATAACTAATTGGCTTATTTCAGTGTTGTTTCAATAGCGAGATGTATAAATCTTGTTCAAGTCAGTGCTGTTCTGATAACTTATTGTTGAAGATACAATGTAGCTTTAAAGCTCTTCTCGGCGAAAAGTAATAGCAAACCACAAAAACTACATTTTTGCCTACATGTATATACGTGTATTAGTGTATTGAGGACGTGTCCGGTGTGTTTAAATCTAGTTATTAAACTTTGGTTTGGTGTCATATGATGGATAATTAAATTACCTTTTATTTGGCCAGTATCTTGCTTGGTATACTAACTGGACGATAGTGATTGGACATTTAGTAATAAAGACAGTTCAGATGAATGCTGAGTGCATTTGATAAGTACTTTTATATGATGTTTCAGAAAATGTGGTCATGGGAAGTTGCCTCAGCCCCCCCCCCCCCCCCCAACACACACACAAACTATCGACCATTCTTTCGCTCCTCCCTCTTTTTAAAATCTTGCCATGGTAAATGTAAATATTTCAACATAAACAAAGAAATATAACTACACCAACAAAATCATGCTTCTGATCTAACTGGGATGATATAGACAGCCCACAAGATAAAAAAAAATGTAGGTCTCTTGAACCCTCAGAAAATATTGTCAGAATGCCACAAGACTTACATGCCGGTCTTGTGAATCTTCAAGTGATTTTTCAGAAGAACATGCAGAATGCTGGAGCGTGTATGTGGTGTAAATTCTGTTTATGTGGATATCAATTCTGAGCCAAAAGTGTTGTTTTTTTCCATTACTGAAGAAAAAACCTAGAGAATTGAATAATATTTTACAAATCAGAATCGCTCAGGAAGATTGATCTTCATTTTTTTCTACCTTAAAAACACGTTTCTTTTTATTTTTTACTTGCGTTGATATAGCTGTTACAATTATTCTTCTTTCAAAATTATTCTTTTCAATTTTCAAACGCTAACTCACAACATTGTTTGAATGCGTGAGTGTAGTCTGCTATTACTACACGTGGAGTACCATAGAGGGCAGACTTCCAGCTGGAGTCTGTTTACCTCTACTCAAATGCCAATGGTGACCCATCCATCCACTTCCTGGCTTCCTATTGCATTGAGAAGACTCTCGCAGGCGTGCAATACACATAAAAGGTCGGGTGGCATTGTGACGTATTTACGTGCGAACCAATAGGGTATCCCCATATCATACATTTTCCCACCATTCGATTTGCGTGTGTATATTATTGGCGTGAACTCCCTCTGTGTTTGTCATTCGCCAACGCAGCGCACAGCTGATCGGAGTTGTGTAGACGGTTCGCTCACACATCAATCTTCAATATTTCAATATTTGTCATTCATTCGCACTCGTACTGGCCGCATACCTGTTCGTCTCTGAAAAGAAAGGTCTTTCATCCTGATAAGACTCCGATAAAGTGGCCATATATTTTGTCCAGATTGTAATATTCCAGTGTGGTATTGCCTTTGCAAAGGAAACCATCCCCAAAAAGGAAGATTGCATTTATTTTGGAAATGGAGTGTTGATCAACTCAAGCAGGTATGGAATCATTGATTATTAATAATGTATAGCCTATGTTTATTGACTGACAACATTGGTTGTCGAATCAACTTTAGTGATTGCAATCCCTAAAGTAATAGTCTGGTTTTCAGACTATTGTACCGAATGGCCGTACGTCTTGTGCTGCGCAAAGATTCAATTTAATTTGGGCCATTACAAGAATTGGGTTAGTGATGTTTTCTTTACAGCTCATTTTATGCATGTTCTTACCGAAGAAAAAAAAGGAGTTGGTCAGTCATTCAACAGTGTGTTACAGTGAAGTCTAGAAAGTAAAGGGGTTTCCTTGCATAATTTAAAAAATGGAAATTTGAAAACGAAAATGGGAAATAGTACCTGTAAAGATTTACATGTTAGATAAAAATACGATTACTTTATTTTTCACTGGATGACTGAATGTTCGGAATATTCGTCAGTTCCAAGAAGCCGTTTGTTGTCCATTGTCCACTGTTTTCTTGCATTTTTTGCACTTTCATGAAACTTATTTTAAATCACATATAGTATCATTTAGTTCTCCAGGCATTAACAATTCTTTTCAATTTTCAAACGCTAAGTCACACCATTGTTTGAATGCGTGAGTGTAGTCTGCTATCACTACACGTGGAGTCCCATAGATAGCTAGCTTACAGCTGAAGTCTGTTTATCTCCACTCAATGTCAATGGTGAGCCAAGCCCATTGGTTTCCCATTGCATCGAAAAGACTAACGGGCGTGCAATACAGTACTGTGACGTATTTACGCGCGCGTAGGGCGTCCCCATATCGTACACTATCCCACCACTCGCTTTGCGTGTGTATATTATTGGCGTTCGCTCCCTCTGTGTTTGTCATTCGCCAACGCAGCGCACAGCTGATCGGAGTTGTGTAGACGGTTCGCTCACGCAACACTCTTCAATATTTCAATATTTTTCATTCATTCGCGCTCGTACTAGCCGCATACCTGTTCGTCTCTGAGAAGAAAGGTCTTTCATCCTGATAAGTCTCCGATAAAGTGGCCATATATTTTGTCCAGATTGTAATATTCCAGTGTGGTATTGCCTTTGCAAAGGAAACCATCCCCAAAAAGGAAGATTGCATTTATTTTGGAGATGAGTGTTGATCAACTCAAGCAGGTATGGAATCATTGATTATTAATAATGTATAGCCTATGTTTATTGACTGGCCTTGCAACATGAATTACTGCTCTTACTAAAATCATATTGCCCTGGTCGAGGTCAATATGATTTCAGTAAGGGCAGTAGTTCCATTTGGACGATGAAAATGATGTTCTCTTTTAATTTTTAACTTTGATCTTTAATATCGTTTGACATACAACTTTTGCATTAAGACTTGGATTGATATGAAACCAGTTTAAATGTATGTCCCATTTGCAGGCTTAAACAAATGAAAAGATTAAATCGCAAAGGTTTTTGAAATATAATACTAAATTAAAATTTCCCTCAAAACGAAACGTCTTGAAAATGTCTTTAAGTGGGAAAAATAAACATTGGTTGTCGAATCGACTTTAGTGATTGCAATCCCTAAAGTAATAGTCTGATTTTCAGACTATTGTACCGAATGGCCGTACGTTTTGTGCTGCGCAAAGATTCAACCAGTTTAATTTGGGCCATTACAAGAATTGGGTTGGTGATGTTTTCTTTACAGCTCATTTTATGCATGTTCTTACCAAAGAAAAAAATGAATTAGTCAGTCACTCAATAGTGTCTGACAATGAAGTCTAGAAAGTACACGGGTTTCCTTGCATAATTTGAAAATGGGACATATACCTTTAAAGATTTACATTGTAGATATAAATACGATTACTTTAATTTTCACTGGATGATTGAATATTCGGAATATCCGTCAATTCCACGAAGCCGCTTCTTGTCCAATTTCCACTGTTGTCATGCATTTTTTTGCACTTTAATGTATTATTTTAAATCACATATACGGTAGTATCATTTTAGTTACTTGTATACCGTATGCAGCCATGATGAAATGACTCGAAATGACGAGACATTTTACTCTGTGGTGTAAAATTGTGGATCGGGTTGAATCTAGTTGAGAAGATGACACAGCCCCCAGCCCCCCCCCCCCCCCTCCCCCCTCCCCCCACACACGCACCACACACTTCATCGTCACAGCAGCAGTTAGCAGTACATGTAGTACTTCATAATAATTAATCATTGTAAAGTAAGATTTAGGAAATACAGAGACGGGCTCCTCGACGCGTGCGTAAACACAAAAATCAACAAAATAATGACATATGAAAATAGGCTTCGGATTCTAAATAGGCATTCTCTTGAGTCACGGAGAACATTTTGTTCGACCGCATATGGTATTGTAAAATGTGAAACTGTAAACCGTTTTATCTCTGGAAATGCTCGCCATGCCTATACTGTAAGGTTCGCTCACCTCCGAGCAAGGACACAGCTGATGCATAATAATTCTGCCATCAAATGATCAATGCGTCCCCCCCCCCCCCCCCCCGAGTCCCGGCGACATGGCTTGCTCAACTGAGCTGCCATTTTCGTGAGTTCTGATTCTTTATTTTCATAATTTCGTTTTAATCCTTATTGGGTTGTAATGATTCAATGACTATTCTCTATTTTGTGGATATACATAGGCCTATATTGCTATTTATACTCATGTTCTGTCTCCCAATATGTATACATAAACCGAGAAATGGGAATTCCTTTCCCAACTGTCCTTTTGCTCGATTGTAAAACTAAAATGTGGTACTAGGTGAACTTACTGTTCCTTTCAGTAACTATGTTATTACGATGATGCTGTCTTCAGGAGAGGCGCGGTATATTAATTTTGTGCAAGGAACTATAAACGATATATAATATTCGTCCTTTTCTCTCGCTTTGTCCATTCTCTTTAATAATGCAGGTATCTGTCTGTATAATACCATTTTTACAATATAAAAAGCAACACTTTCCTGTTTAATTGTACTCTTGCAGGAGGATAATGCTTGGATTCATGTTATTTGGACTAGATATGCATGCTCAATGTGTTTGGATGCTTACTATTAATGTTTAGCATTCTATGTTTGCTGATGTATATGTAAATACTACATAATACACATTAATTGCATCCTGCTGTTTCGCAGGCTTTCAGCGAACGTTGTGCCATCCTGATTCCTTTTTATTATCTCCTATCTGTATAGGATATTCTGAATTGTAGTTCAAATAGATTTGATAAAGGAATTACAATGGATTCACTAGCCGTGGTCTAGATTGATGGAGGTTTGGATATTTATTTCCACCTTTAGAGTGCAGAGTTTCTAATTTAAATTGGTAATCAAATGCACGAAGCTGTGATTCGGCCATTCCTTTTCAACATATCCGATGTGGTGCAGTAAAGGTGGATAGTAAGCAAATAACTACCGTTGGTGAAGGTGATGGGACAAACTATCACTTCCGAGGCGATCTGGATGTAGCTATCTTTCCGAAGCGAAGCTGAGGAAAGATAGCGTATACATTCAGATCGCCGAGGAAGTGATAGTTTGTCCCATCACCTGAAACCAAAAGGTGATTATTTGCTTTATATTCCACATCGGAACATTTCACGGGTAGGCCTACTATAGTGGTAGGGTCTACGAGAAAAACAGTCTAATTAAATGTTTAGGCCTAGAATCTAGCCTAGTTCTGAAACCAAAAGGTGATTATTTGCTTTATATTCCACATCGGAACATTTCACGGGTAGGCCTACTAAAGAATCTAGTGGTAGGGTCTACGAGAAAAACAGTCTAATTAAATGTTTAGACCTAGATCTAGCCTAGTTCTAGACTAGATCTAGATCTAGACTTCTAAGTTCTAGATCTAGGCCTAGATCTACTGCTATTACTAGCAGAACTAGCACAGAAATACTATACCTAACTGTTAGACCTAGGCCTACTGGATTTAATTTTAATTTTAAGATAGCAAGCATGATGGAGGGGGGGGGGGGTTGATCTACTTACCAAAAATGCTATTCCAAATAGGCTAACTCCATGAAAATTCCATACTAGTCTTAGCACAGCAGGTCTAAAATGAAAGTCGAAACTTGACTCCAACTCCGAGTAAAAACTTGTCCAAGTCAGAAAAATCCAAAAGTCCAATTGAAAATTTGTAAACTCCACGAAAACACTAAACGAAACAGTGTAAAAGTCAACGTTCTAAATGCGCAAAAGAGTCTAACGTCAGTCAAATATGTACACGAACACAAGGACTAGATTCTAGATCTAGCCTAGTCTAGTTGTAAATGTTTACAGTGCAGTTATTGAACTGGAACGTTAAGTTCCGGTTCTGATTTTGCACTTGCACATTTTTGTTTTCAACAGGATTAGAAACAATCGTAGACTTTTCCGTTTGAGCTAGCAAACGATCCATTTGACTGTTGGAAATATCCAAGAAATCATCAATATCTTCATCATGTGTTGGGGTTTGAGTGGGACTAGTCTTAGGCCTAGTAGTACTACTACTAGAACTACTTTGTCGGTCTGGCTGTCCGTGATCAGCCGCGCCTTCTTGAACTTGAAGACCAAGGGCTGAAGATATTGTGTCACTCATATTCATTTTTTGTTGGTCGCTCGTTTGGGCATAATGTTTGATGCTGGTTTCAGATATCCTGAAACAGTCATTATGTCCCTTGAAGGAAATCCGGCATGATCAAGTGTGGTGATCGACATTGCTCTCAAGCAATGATTCGTGTATTTAGTCGAGCACCCTGCTTCATTGCTGATTGTCTTCATCAAAGTTCCAAGAGTGTGAATTCCGATTCGAGCATTGTCATACCATTTTTCATCCTCTCGTGCAGCTTTTCTCGGTTTTTGCCAAAGATATGGCAGTTTCAGATTTGTTTAGATTTGTATTTCAGAAGTGTTGCAACAGGGCACCTACTACTCCCAGGAATTTCGAACATACGTCCTCCTTGGCTATTCAAGTCGTCGTCCGGGTGATTTTTTGTAGCTTTGTCGACCATACGGAAATAACGGCGACCATTTTGTTCACTCAGAATAAAGTCATCAACCTTCATATCATGCAAATTTTCTTCTCCCCTGTTCGCAAAAAGGGTCATTATGTCTATGAAAACTTTACGTTGTAGTCCACATGGAGAGTCCTGGTCTAGACTGTCTTGAATCATGTTCATGTCGGTTTCACTGACAGGAATATGATGTTTTACGCCGGCTTTCCCCTCCTCCTTGAGTTTCCGAACAACAGTTTTGAACACTCGACCAGACTTCGCAAAGATGGGATTCTTAATGATGTCTATGTCTCGCAAATTCAAAAAATGTCGCTGCAGTCCATACCTCAAAGCCTGTAGAGATTTCTTACTGTATGACTCTCCATTTCGCGATTTCACACCAGCATAAAATCTCCCCAACAGTTGGTCTAGTGCTTTCAAGTCCATGTCGGACAGTTCGTCAACATTTATGTCTCTTGCAGCATCACAGTAATCCTGGAATACTTTCAGGCTGAATTAATAAGTTGTCGCTTTGTATTTTTGCTTTCGCTGTCCAGCAGAAAATTGTCTAAGTCAGCCTCACTTAGGAGATCAAATCTTACTTGTTCCGCCATTATAGAGCAACAATTATTGACACTAACAACACAGTAGATCTAGATTCTAGGCCTAAACAACGTCAGTAACAAACAGCTAGCAAACGAAATGTAGGCCTGCGCGCGCCTAGACTAGACTCTATAATTTATAAAATCAAATTTGTAATTCGCGCTGCATCACCGCGGTGGCCGCGCGCGTCGTGATCGCCTGCTGCGTTGAACTTCAGTAAAAGTGCGTTGCCCTTTGTACAATGTAGATAGTACCTTTATCTTCAGTGAAAGTGCGTTGCCCTTTGTAGATAGTACCTCTATCTTCAGTAAAAGTGCGTTGCCCTTTGTAGATAGTAGTACTATCTACAAAGGGCAACGAACTTTTTGCTTCTCCCATCAATAATGGGCGATCTATCTTTGATCACGTGATTTACTTATGACCAATCGTAGAGCAAGATTCTTAGTATGTGGAATATAATGTATATTATTTCAAATCACAAAGAATATCAGTTGCATGACCTGTGTATGCACATGTAGCCAGGTTGATGGAATTTATGATCAAATATGAGTTAAGGGCAATCAGATAATTTTGTATTTCTCCCTTGAGTGGAGCAGAAAAGAAACATGAAATTAGTTTTAGGTCAATTTGACCATAGGTCTTTGAATATTCTCGCACACACTTATTTAGAAGCAAAGGTTTACAAGCATCTTGTTTTAAAAAAAAAAGGTTGGTTATGCTTTGTAAAGTTTCGGTAGAAGTTTCGTAGTCGAGTGGCTTCACCATTAGACCAGAAAAGCAAAGGTCGTAGGTTCGATCTCCGACAAAGCACTGTGTCATTTGACATTAATCTACATTTGCCTGCAGGGATAATCTTGATGACATGATATGATAATGGTGATGGTGATGTCGGTTATTTTACCTGACTGCTAAGAAAGCATAAATGCTTGGAAGTAAGCAACCAGACGGCCGACAGCTTTAAGTCCTCTCCGAGGGACCTGGTAATGAGGATTAAAGCCTTACCAAAGGGCACTTGCGCATCGCCTTGGTGTCGAACCCGGGTCTTCGTAATACGAGACCACTGCTCTACCGACTGAGCTATCGCGCCTCCTCCGAAAGCCTTTGTCATGAAATTGTCATAGGCCCTCACGTTTACCATAATCATGGTAGGAACGGGGGTTTTAAAAGGGGCACAAGCAAGTACCGCCCTACACTACCTATATTCGCCTCTGTATTAAACCAGCATACATGTAACTATAACGTAATACCTAAATTCAAAAATTAGCATTTACCTTAAAACTTTACAATTTTATAAAGGTTGGGGGCCATATCCATATCATGATTTTCCAATGGTTTTCTAGAAACCTGGTAGTAACGCCTCTGCATTCATATTTACATTCATTGATCTATGCCGCGTTCTAGAGCGGCACAAATTGTTAATGTCTTACGTTTACCATGGATCATTTCAGTGCAGGAAATAGGTTACTATTCCAGTTCCACTTGCATGCTTGGTACAATTCTGTAAGCAGCCGAAGTCAGGATAGAATATCACCTTTGAGGTGATTTGACACTGGTCAATTCAGTTCCATTGCCCAAATAGTATATGTTACATTCTAATGGCCATTCAAATTCCTTTTATTCAATCAAGGCTTTAATATTCAACCCATATTAATCTCAGGTATTCAGTTTTGGTTGATAGGATACATGTGTTTATGCATGTTAGTGTAAACAATATATGTTTACATAAGGTTACGTAATTACACCCAATTAATGTATAGATATAATAGTATGAGTGGCAAGAAACATATTTAGATCAGCACCAACAGTTATGCAAGAATGTTGCCTTTTAGTTGATCTGTTGCAAAAATTTTCAGTTAAATAATAGCCAAATTATGGCGTAATGATAAACTAGCGGAACCACGGTGAAAATTGTGAAATTGTTAATTTCTGATAGTGATGGAAAATAGAATACCTTTGACCTATAAACGCTTGCTTTGCCCAACAAGCTGTTTGCCTCGTGACAGGGTGAAGATTACGTTCCCTAGCAATCGAATAAAGGGGGGGGGGTGTCGGCCTGCATAGTACATACATGGCGCATACATGGTACACGGAAATGTAATTGACAAAACACTACTATACAATGTACTGACTGTGTAGCGGTGTGTTTGGTTATGATCGCTTTCAAAAATAGATTAGAACTTGGGAGAAAACAAAAAGGTCTACGTTTTTTTAATATTGTATCTCCGGCATTACTTGCCCAATTTTCTTGCTTCGAAGTTTTTTCGGGTATACGAATCCATGACGTCAAATGTGGTGACGAAGAAAACACAGATTTTGGAAATTGTTGTGATTTTTTTTCTTCTTCACATTTTCTCTTCAGCCAGAGTCTGCATTGTTGCTCGATACGCGTGACGAATGATTTCGCTTCCTTGAATAATATTTCAGGGCAAAGGATTTAAAAAAATCTTGTTCATCTTCCTGTCCTGACTTCTTGGAATGTTGTTGTTCTTTCATATTCTTCTTCATTCTCTATACCACTGAAAGATGGCCTAATCAGGTTCACATTCTCACAACTTGACTGCTTTTCCTGTGATGTATGTGGCTCTAAGTCTTTTTAAACATAAACATACACCAAAAGTGTGCCCCCAAAAGGGGTAGACATGAAATTAGGTTTACAAATATCAAACATGTAGTTTGGTATTAGGACTATTCAAACTTTGGAGTAATGCACATTGTTTAGCTTAATCGATTGTAAATGCCTACTCTCGAAGCAGCAGTAAATATTCATATCATCATATTCATGTTCCTTGACCCTAAAAACATACGTCTAGACAAAGAAACTTGAAAGGGGAATAATCAATGTATGTCTATTGTTTCTGTTCTGATTTTTGAAAATAGGGTGCTTTATATAATACTCCAAAGGCACTTAAATATTTGTATTGTTACTTTAACAAGTGAAGGAATGCAAAAACTACATAATACACATCGATTGAATCCTGCTGTTTTGCAAGCGTTCGGCGAATGCTGTGTCTCCTATCCGTATAGGATATCATACCCGTAAAAGATATTCTTGGTTGTAATCCAAATAAATTTGATAAAGGAATAAAGATTGATTCACTAGCCGCGTTTGACGGAGGCCTTGATATTTATTTGTCACATGAAGCCGGAGTGCAGAGTTTCTAACGTTATATTGATCATCAATAATTGCATTAATCTGTGATTCGGCCATTCCTGTCCAACATATCCGATGTCATGCAATAAAGGTGGATAGTGTATATTATTTGAAATCACAAAGAATATCAACCTAGTTGCATGACCTGTGTATGCACATGCACCCTGGTTGATGGAATTTATGATTAAATATGACTTAAGGGCAAGCAGATAATTTTGTATTTCTGTTGAATGGAGAAGAAAAGAAACATGAAATTCGTTTTAGGATAATTTTACAACAGGTCTTTGAATAATCTCGCACACACTTACAAGCAAAGGTTTACAAGCATCTTGTTTTTCAAAAAGGGTTGGTTATGCTTTTGTAGAGTTAACGTAGAAGTGTCGTAGTCGAGTGGCTTCACCATCAGACCAGAAAAGCAAAGGTCGTAGGTTCGATCCCCGACAAAGCACTATGTCATTTGACATTAATCTACATTTTCCACTCCATTGCCTGTAGAGATAATCATGGGTGTCGATCCCGGGGGGATGGGGGGGGATATATCCCCCCCCCCCCTCCAATATTTCAGGTGGGGGGGATGGCCTGTACAATCATCCCCCCCCCAATAATTCACCATCAAAAAAAAAGAAAAGAGAAAAATTAATGATGATAGCCCGATGAGAGTAGTTAATATACACATTTTGCTATCTCATTTTCATAATACATACATATATACGAAGTAAATAAGACAACCGTATATGAGACAAGAATAAATTGAATTCCCGCTCATACGGCTTCATCAGGAATTGATGAATTTATTCAATTTGTTCAATCAACAGCATCATAGAAATGCAGTGCGCCAAATTCAAAGACGCAGCGTCAAAAAGCAACGAGCTAAATCTTAAGCGCGAAGCGCAAAAGTAGCAATGCACATCAGACAATCCTGGACAGTGTAAACGTAATGATGAGTGGCAAGAAACATATTTTGATCAGCAACAAACGTTATGCAAGAATGTTGCCTTTCAGTTAAATAATAGCCAAATTATGGTGTAATGATAAACTAGCAGAACCACGGTGAAAATTGTGAAATTATTAATTTCTTATAGTTGTGATGGAAAATAGAATACCTTTGACCTATAAACGCTTGCTTAGTTTGCCCAACAAGCTGCTTGCCTCGTGACAGGGTGAAGATTACGTTCCCTAGCAATCGAATAAAGGGGGGGGGGTGTCGGCCTGCATAGTACATACATGGCGCATACATGATACACGGAAATGTAATTGACAAAACACTACTATACAATGTACTGACTGTGTAGCGGTGTGTTTGGTTATGACCGCTTCCAAAAATAGATTAGAACTTGGGAGAAAACAAAAAGGTCTACGTTTTTTAAATATTGTATCTCCGGCATTACTTGCCCGATTTTCGTGCTTCGAAGTGTTTTTGGGTATACGAATCCACCCCAGTCGTAAAAAAATAGGAAAAAAATAGGGGAAAAACAGGGAAAAAATAGTCCCGAAAATATATTTTTTTTTTATTTTTTCCCTATTTTTTTAAAAGGAAAAAATAGGGAAAAAATAGTTTTGGTAATAGGAAAAAAATAGGTTTGAAACAATTTTTTCTATTTTTTTCCTATTTTTTTCCTATTTTTCAGACCTGAAAATAGGAAATAAATAGGGAAAAAATAGTGTAGAAAAAAGTGAAGAAAATAGTAAAAAAATAGTGATAACTAGGTGCTTAGTGAACAGTGAAAAGTAGTGAGGAAATAGGAAAAAAATAGTGAGAAAATAGGAAAAAAATAGTAAGAAAATAGGAAAAAATAGTAAGAAAATAGGAAAAAATAGTAAGAAAGTAGGGAAAAATAGTAAGAAAATAGGAAAAAAATAGTAAGGAAATAGGAAAAAAATAGTAAGAAAATAGGAAAAAAATAGTAAGGAAATAGGAAAAAATAGTAAGAAAATAGGAAAAAAATAGTAAGAAAATAGGGGAAAATAGTAAGAAAATAGGAAAAAAATAGTAAGGAAATAGGGGGGGGGGGAATCACTCATCCTTTACTTTCATGGATTTCTCAAGCACTACCATCTCACACATCCAGTCAACGACTCTGTACATTCAACTAAATCATACAGTGCAAACTTGATATAAAGAGATCAGTTATACCTGAAATGACAAGGTAATTTACCAGCTTTTGGGGGTTAAGATTTCTTGGTTGCACATGACCTCATTGTCAAAAGTTTCCACTGTAGAATAGTCACCCTACTCCTACAGCTCTTTTCTCTGCATCGATGCACCTACTCAGTTTGCCAAATTCACTTCATCCTTTCAGTCCAATCCATTCAGTAGAACATTTAAAATAGTCAATGGGTATATGGAAAATGTTATACAGTCCACTCCTATTATAACAAACATGGATACACCAAGATTTTATTATCAGGCAATTCTCATCAGTCCCAATTTTAAACAAACCAATGTGTTCAGTAACTTGAGTATAAGATGATTTCATTTTAACAAGGAAATTGGCTTGGTCCCGAGCACCTCGTTATAATGGCAGTGGACTGTAACACACAAAAAGAATAAAAGGGAATGTGTCAAATAAAATACATGTACTTTATTTTCGAGAGGTGAACACAATGACATGAGTTTAGTATAGTATGTGTGTTCATATAAGCAAATAAATAAAAGAACTTAACTGATATTTACAATCTTTGGTTAAGTACTGTAGTGTACATGTTGTAGTAATAGAGTTGTTCATGGTTTGCTATGATTATACACTAAAAAAAAAAAAAAGACCAATGCGACTGCGTCTCCTATATGCCTCCGCCTTAAAAAAAATATCATCCACCTAGGATGTAGCTTTCTATTTTTGTTCAAATAAAGTATTCAGGTGAGTGTCAGGACTATTACTGAGCCGATGCGGATATATGCTAGGCGATCACAAGCTCTCTCCCTCACTAGTAACCAAATAAAGCAGTATTCTGGACATGAGAGTGTTGTTTTCTGTCTCTTTTATTACAATTTAATATTACAAAGTGCTCTTAATAATGTAATAACATTTTCAAACCTGAAGAAAATCATGACAAATAATATTTTTTTCTCGTTATTTACAAAGATAACAAAATAAAATAAATCTTAAAACAGATTTTTCAACAATGCATGCATGCTTTATAGTACAGTTGACATGTTACATAATTTTCTCAATCTCAATTGAACTGTCAAAATCTTAATACAATCATCATAATCTAGAAACACTTACTACAAAATCAATGACATGTCATGTCATTGAGATATATATAAGTGCATGGCTCAGATCAAGGGTACACTTACAAAAATGTAGATTGAACACTGGGAAATTGTTCAATTATCCAAAACCATGAGACCCAGACACAAATTAGCATTTTTATATTAAAAAGTACCATTGGGGGAAGCTCCAAACAAGTTTTCAGCTTCATTGAGTTCAAATTAAAGATTTTAGAGTAATTTTATGATGAAAAAAGGCCTATTTTCAGCACTTTTAACGTTACATTCAAAACATGCACTAATTGGATACCATATTTTTACTAATGGCATGCAAAACTTGTGATTTTTTTTAAATCTTGATGTAGAATCTATGTAATAATTAACATTTCTGTTGAGTTAATTCCTATTATTTTACTTTCTTATTCCATTTACACGTGATACAATTTTTGTGATATGTTCATAACTGTGGTGTCCTGCAAATTTCAAATCTTACTAACTGAAGAATGGTGTATAAATAATTGATTTATTTACAAGCTTGCAATGTTATAATGTTTAGTTTCACTTTATCTTTGATTTCTAATCAGATCATTTCATTATGGGTCATGGTTTTAAAAATATTCAGATTTCTGAAAATGGAAAATGTTTGGTGTCCTGCAGTTATGAACATATCATGCAACAGAATCTATACAAAAACTTATTGTATTCTTTCAAAATGATAATGCAATGGTGTATATAGGTGAATGAAGAGCACTGATAACATTGGATTCCCCATTTTAACTTGTATGTGTGATTTAATCAACAATGAATGGACACCGAGTTATGTACGTGACGAGTTATGTACGTACACCATGTTTTTTTTTCTTCAATAAGACCCCCTATATTTAGTTATTTGTTATGGTAAGGTAGTAAACAATGTATAAGACATACACACGTCTGATTTGGTGAGAAGAATATTACAAAATATTGCAGTTTGAGCTTTTTCATGTCATGTACATAACTAAGACACCGTTATGAAAAGACACCGAGTTATGTACGTTACTACCAATCACAATTTGAAATAAATTATCATAAATGAATCAATTTATTTCTGTCAGCATGAATTGCACCCTTCTGCATTTTCATTTAAACAAACATTTATTGAATTTAAGGAACAAGAAGTTATAATTTGAATGTAAAACTACTTACTTTTGGTGTCCACAGTTATGTACGATTAAGTACAGAAATCTTACATTTCAGTCCTGAAATAGTAGTTTACAAACTATTTACACATTGCAAATTATGTTTCATTCAGGAAACACATCATTCCTTCAATTGAAGTCGATATTAGACTAATGCAAAACCATATCTGACAATAAGGCAAAGAGAAAGCATCTAGAGAATAAGATGTACTGTACATAACTCGGTGTCCATATTTGTTTTGGCCAAATTCTAATAACTAAATTGAAAAAAGTTGATATGGCAATGGTTTTAAGTTTTGTTTAGGGTATGTTTTAACATCTCATGTACTTTGTTAAGAAAAATTTAAATTATAAGAGAAATATCAGCATGAAGTGGACACCGAGTTATGTACGTAACATTTTTGATGATGTGATATTTGGCTACTGATTGCCGCTTAACGGCAATTTGTTAAGGTCTGATTTTTTAGCTATGTGTTGCATAATGTTTGCAGATTACAAAAATAATGTTGCCACAGTCTATAATTGACTTTTAAAATTCACCTCATATGTAACACTTTTGTGCCCTTGATCAGAGCCCTGCACATAAACAAGAAAATGAAAGACTTACATGCTACTATTTTCAAATAGTTTTACAAAGTATACCATCATTACCATGTATCATAAGTAATGGTCTTATGGTCCTTTATCTTCACAATATGCAGGCACTCATTGTGTACACATACATGTTGTACTTGCCTATGAATCTCAATGATTAGACATAAGAATTACATAATAAAATGGAAACAAATACTAATGTAAAGGATACAGATGTTGGTCTTGCTGTTCACAGGCATCTAATCAAAGGGTGGTTGTACGTTACATGTACATTGTAGCTTGATTAGTTTCAATGGATCTGTAAAGATATAAATGAAATGTGAGTTAGGGGTTAGAATAATCATGCATTGGTACATTTATGAACATGCAATTAATACTTAGTACAAGTATTTATGTATTTCATAATGAAAAATTCAAAGGCACAGAACATGTGTGTACAAAAGTATGATAGCCAAAAAGATGCCAGGCTGACGACGAACGGATGGTGAAACAACGGAGTCATCAAAGAGCTGTCAAGGTGCATGAAATGTAAACCACTCAGGTAGGCAATTAATTAGAGTTATTTTATTCTTAGATATATCGGGTGAACATACATAAAATAAAACATAAAACACAGAAAAGAAAATAGTAAAGGAACAATTTTTTGAAGAAAAAAATAAAAAGGAAAGAGAAAAATAATGTAGATCTAGGTAGAACTTGTGCCACCTGCAAATTATTGTTCTAGCATAATGATGAGGTAAACTACTCTTGAATATTTTGATGTCAGATCTTAAAGGGAAAGTCCACCCCAGGATTTTTTTTAGCTGACGATATAGACCTAATAATACCATGAAGAATGATACAAGTCTCATTAAAATCCATGATCACATAACGAAGATATATCGACTTTTTTATCGAAAATCAGCCGCCCCCCAAATGCAAATGCGTTACATGGGCATGAAACGATCGCCAAAAAATAACCGATAGTATCGAAATTGTGACGTATGTTGCGAGCTGCCTTCTTATTTCGCAGACATTCACTTTCGCTCGCGGTACACTGTTATCGCACTGACACGACGAATCATGAATGAAAGTGAAAGCGAAAGTGAATGTCTGCGAAATAAGAAGGCAGCTCGCAACATACGTCACAATTTCGATACTATCGGTTATTTTTTGGCGATCGTTTCATGCCCATGTAACGCATTTGCATTTGGGGGGCGGCTGATTTTCGATAAAAAAGTCGATATATCTTCGTTATGTGATCATGGATTTTAATGAGACTTGTATCATTCTTCATGGTATTATTAGGTCTATATCGTCAGCTAAAGAAAATCCTGGGGTGGACTATCCCTTTAACTAACAAACATGAAATAAATATACCCAAACAAATTATCAACAATAGATTTAGATTTCTACTTAGTAAGGACATACCTCGCAGACACACTCTCGGACTTGGAAGACTTGCTCTTCTTAATCTTGCGTGGACCGTGGTGCTTTAGCAGGTTGTGTTTTCTGATTCCTAGAAAAATAATTTGAGATACAATTTAGCCTAAAACCACATCAAAACATTATATCATGCAAGGCAATATAATTGACAGACGTAGTAATGGTAAAAAATCTGAAATTTCTACGTGGATTTATTGTAATCACGTTTGTTTACATTCTCTCATTCACTATACAGACACTACACTGCACTTGGGGATTCACTTCACTCAGCACTACATGGGAATATTGATCCGTAAAATAACATTCTATAAGCCTACTATGTCTATGAAGTAGCATTATATTCAACAACAGACACAATAAAAATATATATATCATAATATAATTAAGTTTCAGAAATAAACGTACCTTTTCAGCTGTTTTCTGGTGCCAGTTCCGCTCGTCGATCGTCCGTCATTCGACAACAAACTTGTTTCTCTACGAGTGGGACTAGTAATATTTTGAAAATTTGTCGGGCTCATTTTCTTGGGAAGAATCACTAAAATGGGATAAGGAGGCATCGGAGTATGAGGAGTCACTATCTCTTGATGAAATTTCATTTGTCGGGCTCATTTTCTTGGGAAGAATCACTAAAATGGGATAAGGAGGCATCGGAGTATGAGGAGTCACTATCTCTTGATGAAATTTCATCGCTAGAATAATTGCTGGAAGACATTTTGGTGTGATTTGGAGACGTTTGATGAACGGAAATCAGCAAAAGTCCGATGCGCACATCAGTGCGCCAGTGGGGAAAAAAAATAACGGGAATTTTCAAATTACGTCCGGGTACTTGCGTACTGTCCTCTACGTTTAAACTTTACTCACACATAGAACGGGAATTTCTCGATCGAATGCTTTTTTTTCTTTTAATAAAGGAGATTTTTTTTTTTTAATTTCTATGTGTACATTTTCTTTTTACACATGGTTTATGTATGGTTATCTTTGAGTGCACTAGTCACTACTATAGTTTTGTAAATAAAATCAAGAATATTAATAAAGGAACAAAATTGAAATTTCGTACATTTTCTTTTTACACATTGTTTATTTATGGTTATCTTTGAGCTCACTATTCAATATGTGACCCCACAGCTAAAAACCACCAATAAGTCGCAAAATGAACAACAGAGATAATGGCAGGAGAAGCGGGCTTTTTTAATAGGATGCCAGTCATAAACAATGAAAATATGCAAGTTTAGAAAATAGACAAAAAATAGTTTACAAATTTGTATCATGTCATAAAAAATGTAAGTGCAAAAAATAGGAAGAAAATAGTACTCGCAAATAGGTAAAAAGAAGTCTGAAAAAGATAAAGGTGAAAAAATAGGAAAAAATAGTCTGAAAAAGATTAAGGTGAAAAAATAGGGAAAAAATAGTCTGAAAAAGATTAAGATGAAAAAAATAGGGAAAAAATAGTCCTATTTTTTTCATATTTTTTTGGAGAAAATAGGAAAAAAATAGTCTGAAAAAGATGAAGGTGAAAAAATAGGGAAAAAATAGTTTGGTACTCGAAAATAGGAAAAAATAAAACTATTTTTTTCCTATTTTCTTTAAAAAAAATAGGAATAAAATAGTCCACAAAAGTTGAAGGTGAAAAAAATGGAGAAAAATTAGTTTGTGCTTGAAAATAGGAAAAAAATAGGACTATTTTTTTCCTGTTTTCTTATAGGAAATAGGAAAAAAATAGTCTGAAAAAAAATATAGGTGAAAAAAATAGGGAAAAAATAGTTTGTACTTGAAAATAGGAAAAAAATAGCCCTATTTTTTTCCTATTTTCTTGAAGGAAATAGGGAAAAAATAGTCTGCATTTCCAGAAAATAGGGAAAAAATAGGGAAAAAATAGGGAAAAAATATATTTTCGCAACACACAAAACTACTAGGGCATGACGACAAATTTGGTGACAAAAAAAAACACAGATTTCGGAATTTTTTTTTTTTTTTTTCTTCTTCACATTTTAATGTCTTACGTTTACCATGGATCAATTCAGTGCAGGAAATAGGTAACTATTGCAGTTTCCCTTTCATGCTTGGTACAATTCTTTAAGCAGCCGAAGTCAGGATAGATTATCACCTTTGAGTTGATTTGACACTGGTCAATTCAGTTCCATTGCCCAAATAGTATATGTTACATTCTAATAGCCATTCAAATTCCTTTTATTCAAGGCTTTAATATTCAACCCATATCTTAGGTATTCAGTTTTGATAGGATACTTGTGTCTATGCACTAATTAAGAGTGGAAACAATGGATGTTTGCATAAGGTAACGTAATTACACCTAATCAATATATAGATATAATATTATGAGTGGCAAGAAACATATTTTGATCAGCAACAAACGTTATGCAAGAATGTTGTCTTTCAGTTAAATAATAGCCAAATTATGGCGTAATGATAAACTAGCAGAACCACGTTGAAAATTGTGAAATTATTAATTTCTGATAGAAAATAGAATACCATTGACCTATAACGTTGTTCCCTAGCAATCGAACGAAGGAGGGGGGTAAGCGGACACTTTTTTTTTGTTTTTGGTCTCGAAATTTTGAACATTTGACATTTTGTTCCGTTGGGGGGGGGGGGGGGTAAGGTCACCTTTTTTAGGTCAGCCATTGGCTTATTTTTTTTTTTCCACAAAACATACACATACAAATAACTCAAGGGGGTAACCCCAAACCCCCCCCCCCCCCCCCCCCCTGCGTACGCGCCTGATATGATGCACCGTGAACTATTCCTTGATTGAGGTGTATTCAGAGGATCCCTATCTAGCTTCAATGTTCATTAATTGAATTTCGGGTTTATAAACCCTCAAAAGAAAAAAGAAAAAGCATGTCATTAAAATTAAAAGAAGAATGGGCCTACATCCCGCAGGAACCGGCATAAAGCGTGTGAAAACTTAATTAAAAGAATTGTCTAGAGGCAGTCATCACAAAACAAAGGCTACTCTATTGATTATTAAGAAAAGACATAGGTCAAAGTAAGTAAACAAAGGGTATTAATAATTTTGAACATGGACTCTTTTGAAAATCCATGAGTAAAATGCACCTGAAATGGAATATTTATTAAAGCGTTACTTGTTATAATTTCACTTTTTTGTCACATATAAGTAATAAACAAGCTTGATATAACTCATTCATTTCATCATACAAATAGAAAATAAATGGAATGGGTATGAATAATTTTGAGCACAACTGTAAATATAGATAGCCTATATAAATACAGTATGTATGCAAACAAGTCTACCCAATTTTAGTAGCTTGTAATTAAAAAAAAAATGTTATCTATGTGACCGTGAATCGTATTTCATAGCAAAGAGTACCTAACACCCAATGTAATGATACCATAAAGGGAATCTAAGTTACAAGCAATGCTTTTCTAGGTTTCCTCCGCAATACAGAAAGTAATCATCTTCTTAGTCTCTATTGTGTACTTTCACTGAATTGCATGTCCATATATAGTATGAGTATTTGTCGTTTGTATATATAACAATAAGAATGGCTTGATGAAACGAAAAGCTTTGTAAATTTTATTTGCTGTTATTTTGGAAAATGAATGAAATTGAACAGAAATCATGAATGTGCGTCCGTGGATTTCAAAAACTCCCTTTGTGCAATGGGGGTCAAAAGCATTTATGTGTGTGCAGGGAGGGGGTCTGTCTCACCCCCCCCCCCCCCCCTGGTGTGTGTGATCATCCTACCAAAACAGACACCACGCCCAAAATGCGCTAGTGGTTGAGAATAAAAGGCGAGGATTGTCTCTTTATTTTGCGTCGAGGGCTTGATCAGTTGAGCGCGTGACACGAAACAAATCCATGCAGTGGATCTATCAATTTCTTATGAGCTTTCATATTGTTGATTTCAAATTATCGGATCTGCTCTATTCGTTTGAATTCTTTGATGTTCTTTAATTGAATTTCGTGGTTAGTTAAAAACCCTCATTTATTATTTATTAAAATTAAAATAAGATTGGGCCAACATCCCACATGATACATTCAGAAAGCTTGTGGACACTTACAGGTACAGTCGTGAGGCAGTCATCAACAAAATAAAGGCTGCTACATTGATTATTTAAAAAAAGGACTTTATTTTTTTAGTAAAGTAAACCTAAGGTATTTATAATTTTGAACATTTTTTTTGTTTAATCCATGAATAACATACCCCATAAATTTAGTATCCATTGAAGTATCATCTCAATTCTTATATCACATTTTGTCACACATAAGTCATTAACAAGCTTGATTTAATTAATTCATATACATCACACAAAAAGAAGAGAGAAAAAAAGAAAGATGGCAAGCGAATGAATAATTTTAAAAACTGATGTATATATAAATGTTTATATACAGTACGTATAGACAGAAGTGTACTAAACAACTTTGGTAGCTTTTAAATGAAGACTTTTATAAGTGAAGACTTGTAAAATAATGTGAACTTGAAATAAATTTCATGGTCAGGGATAAATAACACCCTGTCTAATGATGCCATATTCATAGCGCTGAATAATCAATGTGTGTTTAATATAAACGCCCTCCCCACACAAATCGTGCGAACTCCCAAGGTGTGACGTGGTTGTAAATAAAAGGCAAGCGGACTGTCTCAGGTTTTCAATCGAGGATGTATAATTCTCTCGGGTGAAATAGGGGCGCGACACGGTTTAACTCTAGGCAGTGGATTTATTCATTTTCTTTGGAGCTTTTATATTGATGATTTTGGTTCATCGGATCTGCACTCTCTGGTTAACTTGAATTTTCTTTGTAAAGGAGAATATACCCAGAAAGAAGAGTCCATTTATTTTAGAGAGTAGTGTTGATCAACGCAATTAGGCAGGTAAGAACTTATTGATTGTTGATTTTATAGCCAATGTTTATTGACTGGCCTTGCACCACGAAATATTGACCTAGTCGAGGTCAATTTAATTTCAGTACGGGCTGAAAGAATGAATGGCAAGGATTTAAATAGTTTTCAGCACAGCTGTATATAGAATAGTGTATACATATATACAGTACATCTCCCTGATAGAAATGTACCCTACTTTGGTAGTTTCCTAATGAATAGTTGTAACATATATCACATTCAATCACTCTGTGTACCGATACCATGTTTATAACTGTGCTGCCTTGGAAGACTGAGCAGCAGACTTTTCAAAAAAGAATTATTTCTCAAAATCCCTATGTACCAAGTTTTGGCTGAAGCGATCGATGTGGGTCGTACGACATCACAGATCATGGACCTACGACGAATGTTATTCTCCTCCCCACACTGTTTGTGCGAGCCCACAAACAAAATGGCAAGAACTGTCTCTGATTTTGCGTCAGGGATGTGTATTTTTCTCCTCTGACTTGGCGCGAGACACGGAAATATTCCTGGAAGTGAATTAAACATTTTTCTTTTGAGCTTTCACATTGTTAATTTTAGTTCATCGGATCTGCCTTCTTTGTTAGAATTCTCAGGTATTCTTAACTGGAATATAAACCCTAAAAAAGATTTATTTATCATTAAAATGAAGGGAAGAATGGGTCAACAACCCACATGATACATTCAGAAAGCTTGTGGACACTTACAGGTACAGTCGTGAGGCAGTCATCAAAAAATAAAACGCTTCTCTATTGATAATTAAGAAAAAACGTAATTCTAGTAAGTAAACCTACAGTTTTATAATTTTGAACATTTTGTTTTTAAATCCATGAATAACATACCCCAGAAATTTAGTATCCATTGAAGTGTCATTCAAAATCTTATTTCACTTTTTGTGACACATATAAGTCATGAACAAGCTTGATATAACTTATTCATTACATAACAAAAACAAAAAACAAAAGAAAAATACCAAGTGTATGACTAGTTTTAAAAAAAGCTGTAGGCCTATATATAAATCAATATATACAGTACGTATAGAAAGAAGTGTACCAAACATATTTGGAAGCTTTTAAATGAAGACTTGTAACCTATGCGACCTTGAATTATATTTCCTGATAAGGGATAAATAACACCCTGTCTAATGATGCCATATTCATAACTGAGCCTTTACGGGTGACAGAGCAGCATTTTTTTCAAACAGAAACATTCCATCGACGAATTCTCTCCGGTGATTAGTTACAGTCCAGGTAGTGGATTTATAATTTTTCTTTTGAGCTTTTCTATTGTCGATTCAGGTGTATCGGATCTGCACTCTCTGTTTTAATTGAACTTCCTTTGCAAAGGAGAATATTACCAGAAAGAACTTGATAAATGCAATTAACCAGGTAAGATATCATTGATTGTTCATTGTATAGCTATTTGGTAGCTTTTAAATGAAGACTTGTAACCTATGTGACCTTGAATTATATTTCATGGTCAGGGATAAATAACACCCTGTCTAATGATGCCATATTCATAACTGTGTTTTCACGGGTGACAAAGCAGCAAAATCCGTGTGTGTTAGAGGCCATTTTATGTCTGTTATCCTCCTCCCCACTCACATCTCGCGAACCCCTGACTGTTACGTGGATGTAATATAAGGCAAGCGGACTGTCTCGGGTATTCCATCGACTATTGTGTAATTTTCTCTGGTGATTAGGGGGGCAACACGGTTACAGTCCAGGCAGGCAGTTGATTTATCATTTTCTGTTGGGCTTTTAAATTGTTAATTTAGGATTATTGGAACGCACTCTCTGTTTGAAGTGAATTTCCTTTGCAAAGGAGAATATACCCAGAAAGAAGAGTGCATTTGTTTTAGAGAGTAGTGTTGATTAACGCAATTAAGCAGGTAAGAGATCTTTGATTGTTAATTTAATAGCCAATGTTTATTGACTGGCCTTGCGCCACAAAATATTGATTTAGTCGAGGTCAATATAATTTCAGTACGGGCTGAAAGAATAAATGGAAAGGATTTAAATAGTTTTCAGCACAGCTGTATATAGAATAGTATATGTATGTATATACCCATATATATATATATATACAGCTATACAGTACATCTCCCTAATAGAAGTGTACCCTACTTTGGTAGTTTCCGAATGAATAGTTGTAACATATATCACCTTCAATCACTGTGTGTAATGATACCATGTTCATAACTGTGCTGCCTCAAAAGCCTGAGCAGCAGGCTTTTCACAAAGATTTTTTTCTAAAAATCCCTACGTTTCAAGTTTGGGGTGAAGCTGTCGATGTGGGTCGTAAGACATTATGTGTATGTTATCATGGACCTACGACGAATGTTATTCTCCTCCCCACACAGTTTGTGCGAACCCCCAAACATAAAAGGCAAGAACTGTCTCCGATTTTGCGTGGGGGATGTGTAATTTTCTCCTTTGATTTGGCGCGAAACGCGGAAATAGTCCAGGAAGTGGATTGATCATTTTTCTTTTGAGCTTTCACATTGTTGATTTCAGTTCATCGGATCTGCCTTCTTTGTTCGAATTCTCAGGTATTCTTTAATTCAAATATGGGTTTATAAACCATCACAAAGATTCATTTATCATTAAAATGAAGGGAAGAGTGGGCCAACATCCCACATGATACATGCACAAAGCTTGTGGACACTTACAGGTACCGTGGTAAGGCAGTCATCAAAAATAAAACGCTACTCTATTGCTTATTAACAAAAGACCTAGTTCTAAACATAAAGTTTTATATTTATGAAAATGTTGGATTTAAATCCAAGAATAACATACCCCCGACATTTACTATCCATTGAAGTGTCATTTCAATTCTTATTTCACTTTCTAACACACTTAAATCATGAACAAGCTTGATTCAACTAATTCATTACATCACACAAAAAGAAGAGAAAAAAAAGAAAGATGGCAAGCGTACGAATAAGTTTTTACAGCTCTTACAGCACTATATATAAATCTATCTATATGATATACAGTACGTATACAAAGAAGTGTACAAAACATCTTTGGTAGCTTTTAAATGAAGAATTATAACAAAATTTATGTGTCCTTGAAATATATTTCATAGTCGGGGAACAAGAACACCCTGTTTAATGATGCCATATTCATAACTGTGATTTCACGGATGACTGAGCAGCAGGCTTTTCAAATATAAATATTTGTCAAATTCCGTTTGTACCAAGTTAGGGCTGAATAATTTTAAAAGCCATTATTTGTTTTTTTTTATTCACAACCACGTCACAAAGAATGAACCTTGGGAGTCGTCCTCCCCACACAGATCGCGCAAACTCCCAAGGTGTAACGTGGTTGTGAATAAAAGGCAAGCGGATTTTCTCAGGTTTTCAATCGAGGGTGTATAATTCTCTCGGGTGAAATAGGGGCGCGACACGGTTTTACTCTAGGCAGTGGATTTATCCTTTTTTCTTTGGAGATTTTATATTGTTGATTATGTTTATCAGATCTGCTCTCTCTGGTTGAATTGAATTTCCTTTGCAAAGGAGGATATCCCCAGAAAGAAGATTGCATTTATTTTAGAGAGTAGTGTTGATCAAGGCAATTAAGCAGGTAAGAAATCATTGATTGTTAATTTGACAGCAAATGTTTCTTGACTGACCTTGCACCACGAAATATTAACCTATTCGAGGTCAACATAATTTCAGTCGGGCTAAAGAACAAATGGCAAGGGTTTAAATAATTTTCAGGACAGCTGTATGTATAAATTTCTATTTATATATACAGTAAGTATACAAAGAATTGTACCCAACTTTAGTAATTTTCAAATGAATAGTTGTAACATATATGAACCTGGATCACTCTTTCTAATGATGCCATGTTCAAAACATGTTCAGCAGGCTTTTCAAAAGGACTTTTTCCTAAAAATCCGTATGTTCCAAGTTTAGGCCGAAGCTATCGATGTGGGTCGTAAGACATTAAGTGTATATAATCATGGACCTACGACGAATGTTATTCTCCTCCCCCACACAGTTTGTGCGAGCCCACAAACATAAAAAGCAAGAACTGTCTCCGATTTTGCATAGGGGATATGTAATTTTCTCCGCTGATTGCGCGCGCGACACGGAAATAGTCCAGGAAGTGGATTTATCTTTTTTGGGGGAGCTTTTACATTGTTGATTTCAGTTAATCGGATCTGCAGTCTTTGTTCGAATTCTCGGATGTTCTTTAATTAAAATATGGGGTTATAAACCCTCAAAAAAACATTAATGTATAATTAAGATTGAGGGAAGAGTTGGTTAACATCCAACAGGATACATTCAGAAAGCTTGTAAGAACTTCCACGTGAGGTCGTCAGGCAGTCATAAAAAAAATAAAGGCTGCTCCATTGCCTATAAATAAAAGACCTGGTTCTAATAACAAAACCTAAGGAATTTATAATCTTGAACATTTTGGTTTTTAAATCCATTAATCACATACCCCTGATTTTCAATATTCATTGAAGTGTCATTCAAAATCGTATTTCACTTTTTGTCACACATAAGTCATCATGAACAAGCTTGATATAACTTTTTCATTACATCACAAAAACAAAAAACAAAAAGAAAATAGCAAGTGTATGACTAGTTTTAAAAACAGCTGTAGGCCTATATATAAATCAATATATACAGTACGTATAGAAAGAAGTGTACCAAAAATATTTGGAAGCTTTTAAAAGGTACTATGTCTCATTTGCAGGCCAAAAAAATGAAAAAGTTAAATTCCAACTGCATTTGAAAGATAATACTAATTTAGAACTTCCCTAAAAAAGGTGGGGCTTGAAAATGTCTTCAAGTGGGAAAATAACGACTATTAGTTGTCAAATCGACTTTAGGACTATAGAGCCCAAAAGTAATAGTCTTGATTTTCAGACAATTGTACCGAATGGTCATACGTTTTATGCTGCGCAAAGATTCAATCAGTTTAATCTTGGCCATCACAAGAAGTGGGTTATTGATGTAGACAAATGCTCATGTACCCTTTACAACTCTTTTCATGCATGTTATTACCAAAGAAGAAAAAAAGCCAGTCAGTCACTCAATAGTGTCTGACAGTGAAGTCTAGCAAGTAAACGGGTTTCCTTGCATAATTTGAATATGAGGACACTGCTAACGTTTAAATTTCACAGATAGGACATACATGACATATTCATAATTCCTACAAAGTTCTACAGAATTTGAGGTTGGCTGCAAAAGGGACATAGTACCTTTAAATGAAGACTTGTAACGTATGCGACCTTGAAATATATTTCCTGATAAGGGATAAATAATACCCTGTCTAATGATGCCATATTCATAACTGTGCCTTTACGGGTGACAGAGCAGCATTTTTTTCAAACAGAAACATTCCATCGACGAATTCTCTCCGGTGATTAGGGGCGCGATACAGTTACAGTCCAGGCAGTGGACTTATCATTTTTCTGTTGAGCTTTTCTATTGTCGATTCAGGTGTATCGGATCTGCACTCTCTGTTTGAATTGAATATTCCCTTTGCAAAGGAGAATATTCCCAGATAGAACTTGATAAATGCAATTAACCAGGTAAGATAATCAATTATTGTTCATTGTATAGCTATTTGGTAGCTTTTAAATGAAGACCTGTAACCTATGTGACCTTGAATTATATTTCATGGAAAGGGATAAATAACACCCTGTCTTATGATGCCATATTCATAACTGTGCTTTCACGGGTGAAAAAGCAGCAAAATCCGTGTGTGTTATAGGCCATGTTATGTCTGTTATCCTCCTCCCCACTCAGATCGCGCGAACCCCTGACTGTTACGTGGATGTAATGTCAGGCAAACGGACTGTCTCGGGTATTCCATCGACTATTGTGTAATTTTCTCTGGTGATTAGGGGCGCGACACGGTTTTACTCTAGGCATTGGATTTATCCTTTTTTCTTTGGAGATTTTATATTGTTGATTATGTTTATCAGATCTGCTCTCTCTGTTTGAATTGAATTTCCTTTGCAAAGGAGGATATCCCTAGAAAGAAGAGTCCATTTGTTTTAGAGAGTAGTGTTGATGAACGCAATTAAGCAGGTAAGAAATTATTGATTGTTAATTTTATAGCCAATGTTTATTGACTGGCCTTGCACCACGAAATATTGACCTAGTCGAGGTCAATATAATTTCAGTACGGGCTGAAAGAAAAAATGGTAAGGATTTAGATAGTTTTCAGCACAGCTGTATATAGAATAGTATTATATACAGTACATCTCCCTAATAGAAATGTACCCTACTTTGGTAGTTTCCTAATGAATAGTTGTAACCTATATCACATTCAATCACTCTGTGTAACGATACCATGTTCATAACTGTGCTGCCTTGGAAGACTGAGCAGCAGACTTTTCAACAAGATTTTTTTCTCAAAATCCCTATATACCAAGTCTTGGCTGAAGCAATCGATGTGGGTCGTACGACATCACAGATCATGGACCTACGACGAATGTTATTCTCCTCCCCACACAGTTTGTGCAAGCCCACAAACCAAAAGGCAAGAACTGTCTCCGATTTTGCGTCAGGAATGTGTAATTTTCTCCTTTGATTTGGCGCGAGACACGGAAATAGTCCAGAAAGTGGATTGATCATTTTTCTTTTGAGCTTTCCCATTGTTGATTTCAATTAATCGGAACTGCAGTTTTTGTTCGAATTCTCAGATGTTCTTTAATTGACATATATATGGGGTATAAACCCTCAAACACATTCATGTATAATTAATATTGAGGGAAGAGTGGGCTAACATCCAACAGGATACATTCAGAAAACTTGTGGACACTAACATGGACCGTCGTGAGGCAGTCATCAAACAAATAAAGGCTGCTCCATTGATTATTAAGTAAAGCTAAGGAATTTATAATCTTGAACATTTTTTTTAAATCCATGGATCCAATATCCCTGAACTTCAATAATCATTGGAGTGTCAATACATCACTCACACAATGCTCGTTGTTATTTCCAAAAATAGACTAGATCCAGGGAGAAAACAAAAAGGTCTACGTGGTTTAATATTATATATCCGGCATTACTTGCCTGATTTTTGTCCTTTGAAGTTTTTGGGGGTATACGAATCCACCATGACAAATTTGGGGAAAAAAAAACACCGATTTTTTAAATGTTGGGATTTTTGTTCGTCACATTTTCTCTTCAGTCAGAATCTGCATCGCTGCTCGATACGCGTGACGAATGATTTTGGTACGTGATGGCGTAGTAGTTGGGAGAAGCGGGAATAAGCAGGAAGAATGTGGTAGTAGTAATAGAGCAACGTCGATCTGGCGCTGCTCTGTGGCTGCCGGGCTCACGATCAATTGGGCAAAAAGAATTTCCATTTTCGGTTTAACTTAATAAAATGTGGAGTGGACTTTAAAAGATTATTATTATTATTAAGCAGCCAAAGTCAGGATAGATTATTACCTTCGAGGTGTTTTGCTGCTGGTGAATTCAGTTCCATTGCCTATATACTAATGGCCAATCAAAATCCTTTTCTCTTAATGTACGTATTTAAAGCCTTGAAGTTTTAAATAGCTTTTTGCCACCCATATTAATTTCAAGTATTCAGTTTTGGTTGATAGGACACTTGTGTTTATGCACCAAAGTATAAATAATGGATGTTTGCATATGGTAACGTAAAATAGATATAATAGTGTGACTGGCAAGAAACATATTTTGATCAGCAACAAACGTTATGCAAGAAATCTACCTTTAAGTTGATCTGTTGCAAGCATTTTCAGTTAAATAATAGCCAAATTATGGCGTAATAATAAACCAGCAGAACCACGGTGAAAATTGTGAAATTACTAATTTGTGATAGTTGTGATTGAAGATAGATTACCATTGACCTACAATAAACGCTTGCTTTGCCCAATTAGGCTTGCCACGTGACAGGGTGAAGATAGCATTGTTCCTCTGCAGTCGAATGAAGCAGTGTCTGTCTGCCTGTATGGTGAAACATGATACACGGAAGTGTAATTGACAAAATACTACAAAAAATAATGCCCTGTGTAGCGTTGCGGGGTTGTTTGTTTATGATCGCTTCCATTTCCGAAAATAGACTAGAGCCTGGGAGGGGCGGAAAAAAAAGTCTACGTGTTTTAATATTTTATCTACGGCATTACTTGCCTACCATCTCCTTGGTAATAGCGTAATGTTCATGGTAATAGCAGGAAGATGTAACTAATAGTATGTAAGCGGTCGTGCAGCGGGAAGAATCAGGGAGATGTGGATGATCTAAGTTGTCATTCGTTCGCCTCCTGGGATTATTCGGTTAAAGACGCAGACCTGTTCGTCTCTGAGAAGATAAATCTATCATCCGGATAAGTCTTCGATAAAGCCGACATATATTTCTTTCCAGATTAATTATAGTGTTTATTGACTTTGCAAAGGAGGACATCCCAAACAAGAAGATTACATTTATTTCGAAGATTAGTGTTGATCAACGCGAGAAGGTGAGAAACTAGTGATAATTAATTGTAATAGCCAGTGTTTAATGACTGGCCTTGCACCAGTTTGGATTTCAATTTTAATCGTGGATATCGGTTGACATACAACTTTTGCTGGGACTGATAAGGGTCATCACTTTAATGGAAGATATAAATACGATTACTTTATTTTCCACTGGGTGACTGCAGACTATTAGAAATTTCCGTCAATTCCACGAAGCCGTTTGTCGTCCATTTCTCTTTTTTTTCATGCAGCTTTTGAGATATGATAATACATATTTTTAATCACAAATAGTATCATTTAATTTACATGACTTGTGTAACAAATGTAGACAAGAAAATATGACTTATGGTAAAATATGGGTTCAAAATGATCGTCGAGCTGCCTCGAAATTATGAGACGTTTTACTTCGAAATGTACATTTGTAGATCGAGTTGAATCCAGTTGAGAAGATGACACGACCCCTTCCACACCTCATCGTCGCAGCAGCAATCAAAACGGAACACATTGACCTCATCTTAGAAAAAAATTGCATTCAAGCATTCCAGATGTTTTTTGTATGCATATATGTATAATATATAGAGAGAGAGAGGTATCATCATGTGGAAATCTACAGCGAGTTAACAAATTATAGATTAATGTCAAATAAGATTTAAAATCAAAGTTCTTCAAATGTGATAAGCAGATTGCATATCAAAATTCAGTGTAAGTTTCGTTTGATTCTGTAAGAATTCATTTTCTTTTTTTTACCAGAACTCAAGTTTATCTTTAAATTAAATAATTTGTGTAGTGTCACTTGTCGTTAAAATTTAACTTTTTCGTCACATATAAGCCATGAAGTTAAAGAAGCTTGATATAACTCACTTATTTAATCACACAAATAGAAACAAAAATGAAAAATGGCAAGGGTATGAATAATTTTGAGAAAAATGTATATAACTATACAATACGTAAACAAGAAAATGTACCCAACTTTGGTAGCTTCAAATTAACAAGTTGTAAAAAAGGTGACCTTGATTCATATTTCAAGGCAAAGGATTTTTAAAAATCCCGTGCAATGATACAATATAAGTAAATCTATGTTACAAGCAATGCCTTTCTAGGTTTCCTCCGCAATACCGAAAGTAATTATCTTCTTAGCCTCAATATACTTTTAATGAATTGCACGTACCATATTATGTGTATTTCTCGTTTGTTGAATTTAATTTAATTGAATTTATTTATTCACCACCATTGAAAAGATAGAAACAAAAGTAATATATAAATGTACAATAAAAATGTCAATATAACATAGATCTAGAATTTAGAATTGTATTGACTCTTTGACCCCCTCTCGAGGTATGAGAGTACAAACAAACATAAAAGTATAAATAACAATGCTTGACTTATGAATACAATTCTCATACATTATACATAGATAATGGCACAAAGATACAAACGATAATAGGTATATAGTGTATGAAAGTACAAACATGAACAATGAACCAACTTGTAAACACAAAGTATATATACATGTACAATGTAGATAGCGACAATAATAAATGTATAAGTATAATGCAGACTATTTACAAGCTAATTGGTAAACAAAGTAGGATGTTTCACTATCCTACCGCTACGAGTACGTGTAGGTTCAGCTCTAATTGTACTTCTTGAAATGCTTGAACTATCTTCTTTCTCTGTTTTGTGATAAAATGTCATCATTATAAGGCGGGTAAATCTTGCTAAATTCTTCAACTGAGAAGTGCTTCTAGTATTAAAAAGTTCTGTCATGTGCATAGCACTTGGAAGCTTAGACTTACAAAACTTTTTTGATAAATATAAACATACGTGACATGAATTGTAATAATACATGTTCTACACCGATTTACATGTACATTATAAAAATAGTTAAAAACAGTTAAAAGTAAATGTAGTGTCAAGAAAAAAACAATAAATTACTATGTACAATAAGTTTGTGCCATATGGTAAAATAGAGTACAAAAAAGCACATGTGCTAGTCGAGTCTGACTCTCGTTATCTCAAGCCTAAAATAAAGTTTATTGAAAAGTACACGATGGGTTTCCGAATCCTATACATAAGATTTGTGTATAATATTACAAATAAAAAACAATTACAAGATTAGAATTCGTGGTTTTCACCTAAGAGCAATTTTGTCAGTTTTTTACCAAAGATGTTCTTGATCTCTCAATTCTTAGATAAGTAGGAAGCATATTAAAAAAATCACTTCCAACAAACCAAACAGAAAACTTTCCTTGGTCTGTTTTGAAAAAAGGGAAGACGTAATTGTCGACCCGTTTTTTGTCTTGTGGAATATTTATGTTGTAGCATACTGTAATAATGTTTAAAGGAATGAGGTAATCGTTCATTTATCAAATCAAAGACAAAAGTACAAATAGATAATTTATCCAATTTAAAAACATTCAACAATATTGCAATAAGAATGGATTGATGAAACATTTTTCATCTATTTTCATCTATTTTCAAATAATTTTGGGGTTATAAACCCTCCAAAATGCATGTATCATTAAAATCAAAGGAAAAGTGGCCAATTTCACAGGTGCCATGCAGAAAGCTTGTGGACACTTACAGGAACCGCTTGGAGACATTCATGCTAGACTAACAACAGATACTCTCTTGATTATTGAGAAAAGACATAGGGCAATTAAGTAAACCTAGGTTATTTACAATTTTTAACATGGATCTTTTTTTTTTAAATCTAAAGAGAGAAGGTCAATTTTTTCACTTGTTTACCATTTGACATGCTACTTAGTTTCAATAGCCTCGCGTGACACCTCTTGACATGTTCGATATGAGGATGGGCAAATTGGTCATTGGAGGAAGTGATTATTGGACAAAATGAAAACTGGAAAATAATAGTTATTGGATGAGATAAGATGAGATGGAAATGGACCAAATGATGTTAAACGGAACGGTTTTGGACCATGTAAATTGGTCAAAATGGTATTGGACCAAATGGCACATGACAGTAACAATTTATGTTATCCAAACATGATTTGTATAGGCAGCAATATATAGGATATTGGAACTACCCTCAAATTGATTTCTTGAAAGTCTTTGTAATCGCGTTGCCAAAATAAAAAGGCCAGCATTCTTGCTCTCTGAGCAGGCAGTTAAACATAAATATGAATCCAACAAGCTTTAATGTATAACTGATATAATCAGGGGCGTCGCCAAAGGGGGGGGGGGGTGTGGGGGTGCGACACCCCTCCACCTGTCATGATATTGTCGGTAAAATTGCGCTGCCGTCGGGAAAAAGAGAAAAGGGGGAGGGAAAAAGAGAAAAGGGGGAGGGAAAAAAAGAGAGGGAAAAAAAGAGAGGGAAAAAAAGAGAGGGAAAAAAAGAGAGGAAAAAAAAAGGGAGGGAAAAAAGAGATGTAAAGGGAAAGAAAAGAAAAAAGAAAAGGAAAAGGAAAAGAAAAGAAAAAAAGGAAAAAAAAGGAAAGAAAGGAAAAGAAAGGAAAGAAAAGAGAAGAAAGAAAGAGAAAAAAGAAAAAGAGGGAGGAGAGGAAAGAAAGGGAAAGAAAGAAAAGAAAGAAAAGAAGAAAAAAGAAAAAAGAGTGAAGGGAAACAAAAGAAACGGGGGATGAAAGAGAGGGGAGAAAGGGGAAGTAAGAGTCTGAGATAGGAGGAGTGGGATTAAAAGAGAGAAGGGGGTTGTTGGGTGGAGTCGTCTCGTCGAGGGAGCAACAAAGATACGGGTAAAAATGTTGCTGTGTCGGGTCAGGTGTGTCGGTATTCTTGCTCGATCCTCGTGTACTATATCAATGCAGAAGTTTGAAGTCGGTGAGATGTATATTGTCGGTCGGCCGGCAAGTTTTTTTCCCTACGAACTGTGACTTCTTATCCGCTGTGACGACTTCGAGAGTGACTAAAACTGCTATATTTGTATTTTCTCGAAGTTTCACTTTTCTATAATATCAGTTTAAGAGTCAACAACAGTACGACGAATCGTCTTCCTTTCTTTATATTGTGATGAAACGCCCCAAATTCCGCGCTTCGCGCAGAAGGGGAAACTTCATTTAGACAAGTCGAGAACGGTACAACGAATCGTCTTCCTTCTCTAATAATTTAAGGAAACGTGAAAGCTTCCGCGCTTCGCGCTTGAACGGGAAACTGAATTCAGACAAATATGGCTTATTGAAAGTCGAAAACGGTACAACGAATCGTGTCAATTCTCTAATCATTTGAGGAAACTTCAAAGCTTTCGCGCTTCGCGCGAGAGGGGGAAACTGAATTCAGATGAATAGGGCTTAATAAGAGTCGAAAACGGTACGAGGAATCGTCTTCCTTTCTCTATATTGTGATGAAACGCCAAAAATTCCGCGCTTCGCGCGGAAGAGGAAAACTTCATTTCGACGAGTCGAGAACGGTTCGACGGATCGTCTTCTTTCTCTAATACCCCCTTAACATACACGGATTTTTCTTACGAGTCCTTACGGATCGCACAAATACACGGATCTTTCACGGATCCTTACGATTTGGCCACTTTTACGACCGGTTTAAGAGTTGTTACGAGTTGTTTGCGGTTTATAACGGATTATTCCGTGTTATTACGATGTATTTACGGCAACAGTTCACGATTTGTTACGAGTTGTCACGGATAACTACGAGGAACTAACGTGTTAGTTACGACCTGCTTACACAGTTAGAACGGTGTTTAAAATATCACTGTTTAAAAGAATGCTGTTTAAAAACGTAAACAACGTTGTTCAGAATCGAAAAATCAGTGCTCAATTGGCTTAAATAACTATCTATTAAAAAACAAAAAGATTTAATTAAACAGAGTTGTTTAAAAAGTCCCGGGGGAAAAATCACGGGATAGATTTAACCAATCATGATTTCGCGTCGTTGATATTTTCTCGATACGCGATTGCAATTTGCTCGCACACATGCGATATGCACAAAGTACTACATAGTACATGCAGTGCTAGTGTGCAGTGCAAGTGCTAGTGCAGTGCAGTGCAGACGAAAATGGCGGAACAAGGGCAAGGCGACGACTTGGTTCTTCTCGGCTTTGCCGATGGGGTTTAGGTGAAGTTATAGAGACAAATAATAATGTTGTCTGTCACTGTTAAATGAATATGATGAACAAATGTTGAAGTAAATTGGCAACAAGCTCTATATGTTACAGTGTAATCGTTGTGATTATTGCAGGGGTGGTTCTAGTAGGTCATTTCACAAATTAAAACAACCAGATAATAACCATTAAACAGTTCTGTTTAAAATTTAAGCAACTCCTTTTAAACAACCCAGTTGTGCAGTAATATTGAATAAACAACAGTTGCTTAGTAATCTAAACATTATTGTTTAACATTTACACAACTTGCTTTAAACAACCGGGTTGTGCAATTTTATTACTAAACAACTGTTGTTTAAAAAAAAATCTAATTTTTAAACAACTAAGTGTTCAAAACGTAAACAACCTTAAGTTGTTTGATTTTTAAACAACAGTTGAGCGATTCACCGGTTAACTCATAGCCTGCCACTAGGCTGCGTGCACGCTATTGTTACTCTGCTTCTTGCATGCTAGCACGCATTCGTAATAGCTTTAATTGTTCATGCCCATTGGACTGTGCCTAGTGTTTTGCACGCGCTATTGTTAGTACCATCGCGTTAATCCGATTATCTCGCTATAAATCTGGCACTGGGGGGATTAGCCCTGTGGCAGGATAAGAGTTAACTTGCGGTTGTTTAAAATTTTAAACAACTTGTTTAATGTTGTTCTAACACTGAACGTGTTGTTACGAATAGTTACGAGTAACTTACGGGTATTTACAAGACCTTACGATTTTTAGCCCAAAAATAACAACTGAAAATGAAGTGTTAAAATTTGCAGCTGTTATACCTTTCCCCAAATCGTAAACAGTTCGTAAGCATGCGTAAAGTATACCTATCTATTCGTAAAGTACTCGTAACTATACGTAGAATGCTCGTAATAACCCGTATCAATCCGTAAAGCCATTGTAAAATGACCCGAATAAAATCATAAACAACACGTAAGCACACGTAACCATCCGTAAACTGCTCGCAATAATCCGTAAATAATCCGTAAACAAATCGTAAACTAACCGTAATAAATTATTACAAAAATCTGTAACGAGTCTTTAACGGATTCTTGCGAGCAGTTTACGGATGGTTACGTGTTGTTGCGAGCGGTTTACGGATGGTTACGGATTTTTACGAGCTATTTACGAGCTATTTACGGACAAATCAATCCGTGGACAATCGTAAGAAGATTTTTGACATGTCAAAAAATTTGCCTCTCCTTTCACGGATCCTTAAGAGTGTCTACGAGTTGTTGAGAGTTGTGACGAGTTATTTACGGATACCAGCGTGTTATTTACGGGTGCTTGCGATTGACTACGAGTTGGCGATCCGTAAGGACTCGTAAGAAAAATTCGTGTATGTAATGGGGGTATAATAATTCAATGAAACGTCAAAACTTCCGAGCTTCGCGCGGGAGGGGGAAGCTTCATTCAGATAAGGATTAAGATTCATGAACAGTACACCGAATCGTCTGCTTTTTCTCATAATTTAATGAAAGTCAAAGCTTCCGCGCTTTGCGCGAGAGGGGGGGGGGAACTGAATTCAGACAAGGATAAACAGTCGAGAACGGTACAGCAAATCGTCTTCTTTTTTATAATAATTTAATGAAACGCCATAGCTTTCGCGCTTCCCGCGGGAGGTGGGGGGAAAACTTCATTCAGCCAAGGATTATCAGTCGAAAACGGTACAATTAATTGTCTTCTTTTCCTCATAATTTAAGGAAACGTCTAAGCTTCCGCGCTTCGCGCGGGAGGCCCACCACCCACTCCCCCTAATGAGCGCGCTATTAAGTGATTCTCTTGCTCACTACCGCCCTCCCTAAAATAAGATCCTAGCTCCGCGCCTGCATTAAAATATATAGCTATGATGCTGACTAAATTGAAGAAATAATTCGGATATTTATGTCGTCGAGGAAAATGACCATTTTGCGCATATACAAGTACTATAGATAGTCCATAGGAACAACAATGGGGCCTTCGGCCCCAGGTTTATAGGGTTGAATTTGTAGATATTGGACATTTAATTTTGTCGGTAATTGGTGGCTAGTTTTGTCGGTAATCGTTGGCCTCTACACCCCCCCCCCCCCCCCCCCCCACTGAAAAAGGTCTAGCGACGCCCCTGGATATAATTATGTAGATTTTTAATGGCACACCCCGTAACTAAACGGGACGGAAGTCCGAGATGCATGTCAAAATGAATAATGACCCCTAGCTTGGTAGATAATAGCCTTTAGACAAGGCTTCATGTCTAAAAGACGCCGAGCGAAAAAGAGACTAAAAGCGAAAATCCGAGTGAACGTTCTAGAGCGGGTGACGTCAATTGTCAGGCAAACCCAATTGTCATTGGCTGCTCGCATGATGTACACCTGGCTGCGCCTGGACTCGTATGTAGGCTGATAGAATCGCTTCCATATTTATCAGAAAGGTGGCCAGGCTAGCGTGTAAAAACAAATTGCGCTACCCGGTGTTAGGGAGTATGTTCTAGTAATGTTCATTCATTCGCGCACTGGCCTTCATCAGTACAAGACGTAGATCGATTCGTCTCTTAGAAGATAGATCCATCATCCGGATAAGTCTTCGATAAACCTGACATATATTTTTCGACATTTGTTCAAGTGCTTTATTGCCTTTGCAAAGGAGGAAATCCCTCAAAAGAAGATTGCATTTATTTTGGGAGATTAGTGTTGATCAACGCAAGCAGGTAGGAAATATTGATTAATAGTTCTTATAGCCAATGTTAATTGGTCCTTGCACCAGAAAATATTGCAGTAGTATTTTCTATTTGGACGATACAAATGATTTTCACTTTGATTTCAAATTTATTAGTGGATATCGCTTGACATAACATTTTGGCAAGAAGACTTGGACTGATATAGAAACTATTTCGGGTTTAACATTTTAATTAAAAATAACTGAATAGGCCTACTATTCGGAATATTCTTCAATATCACGAAGCCCTTTGTGAAGTCCATTTTCCACCATTTTCATGAAGCTCTTGAGGTTGGATGACACATATTTCAAATCACATATAGTATCAGTTTAGTTACATGACTTGAGTTACACATGCAGCCAAGATGATATGATTTATGATCAAATATTGGTTCAAAATAGTCTCCTTGCTGCCTCGTCGTGTCGAGACTTTTTACTCTGAAGTCCAAACTTGTACATCAAGTTGAATCTAGTTGAGATGACACAGCCAGGGGCGTAGACAACGGGGGGGGGGGATGAGGGGGATGCATCCCCCCCCCCCCCCCCCCCCACCTCACAAGGTGGGGGATGGCATGTACAATCATCCCCCCAGGTTTTGGGGAATGATATTTGCTTACTTAATAAGTCATAATGATGATAATAATAGTAATAATAATAATGATAACAATTATAATATTAATAATAATAATAATTATGATGATGATAATAATAATCCTCGTCATTATTGTAATTGTGTTTATTGTTATTAGCCGCATTCACACGGTGAAAGCCAATTCAGACGGTAAAAAAAAGAAAATCTTACAAGTATTTTGTGGTTATCTTGTGGTTTGGAAACCACAAGATAACCACAAGATTAAACAGGCGCGGATCTACGGGGGGGGGGTTAGGGGGTTTAAACCCCCCCCCCCCCCCTCCTTGGGCGGCCCCAACAAACAAACAAACAAAAAAAGGGAGAAAAAAAAGAAGAAAAAAAAAGAAACAAAGAAAGAAAAAAGAACGCACGCTGGAGAGAAACCCTTTCAAGTGCAAATATTGTGAGAAGATATTCAACTCATCTGGTAACTTAACCAAACACATGATAACTCTGGATATATCTGTGTATTTAACTGTTACTTGATTTAAAAAGACGTTATCATGCACTGCTTTTTATGGTCTCCATTGTGTTAATAGATGCCAGGAAAACATCACTTACGGGGTTCAAATAAACACCCCCCAAAAAATCGGCTCGCCGCTTCGCGGCTCGTGGACGATGCTCCGCATCGTCATTATTTCAGTCACCCCCCCCCCTTAGCAAAAAACTAGATCCGCCCCTGAGTCATCCCCCCAGGTGTACGAACCTGTCTACGCCACTGGACACAGTCATTCCCGCACTTCATCTTTAATGGGCGATGTTTGTATTGTCCTCTTTATATTAGTTAGAAAACTTTATTCACATGGTACATGAATATTTATAATAATAAAAATGAAAGCAATATAAGCAGGGCCGACCCCAAGGTCAATATGTGCAAATTAGAGTTGGATTTTTATTGAAGATGATTTTCAGCACAATTTTGGGAGGCTAGTTTTATTTTACTGGTTCAAACAATCAATCTACTGCAGGATAAATAATCCAGAACGAATTATAACCACGCCAAAGGAAACCTTTTTGTCTGCGTGAAAACTCCTATAGGATCAATTGCAATAATTATTATCGATGGCATTTCCAGAGAAGCTGCCGATATTCCAAAGAAAGCTTACTATTCATTTTTTATGAAGGAAAATAGCCTAACAAGATAAAATTATATTCGCTCGTTTGAATGAAAATTACGGACTACAACATCAACAAAAAAAAGAAACTTTTAAACCTTCAAATTCGTATCACAATATATATATATAAATATAAAGCTACGAGCTTTGCAATTCAAAATCCAAGTTTGGATTTTCCGAATTCACGAAGTTACTGAAACAGAGTGTCCCTTTGTAAACGGTTACCCGAAACATTAGTACACCTTTTCTTTTACTGTCAAGTCCTTAACAACTTCTGGGATTATCTTGATTACCCTTTTTGCCGAATGTTATCATTAATTTTTTTCAATATAAATACATGTTCTCTGGAATGTGTGAGATCTCTCTCAGTTTCTGCTCCCGTATTATGTTCAGGTGTCGTCAGAAATTGTTGTAATTTTCTTTTGTTGTTCCATTGCACAAAGAAAATCACTCGTCCATGCTGCAAAGTACGTAGGCTTTTGAATATTATAAAGGATCAGTAGGCGTGAGAGATTACGTGATATATGTTTGTCTTTAATTTTGCCAGGTGCCTGCCCGTTTTATCATTTCTCCTTTCTCATGAGCATTGTTTATCTATGACCGAGTCTGCGAGAAATGTGCTATCTCCCCCCCCCCCCCCCCCCCAGACTTGCGCCTTAGGCTTTCTTTTATTTCAATTCAACCTAGGAGTTACCAGCACCTGATTCAACTAGCAGAATACAGAAAAGGAAGGAGAAGAATACAATTAATCGTTCATTCATTGATCACTTCATGGCTCGGATCGGCCCAATGAGATAGATCAAAGGTTGATTCTTGTTGATTTTAGTGGGAGTTCTATACTATTAGTAGAAAATTGAATATCATTGCCACAATAGATAAGCATATTTTTGGGGTAGGTATTATTGTTTGCAACCACTGTAGCATGTAACAATGCGGTCAATGTTATTTACAGGTGCGATATGTGATGTCAGACTCGTTCACAGTTACTCATTGAACTTTACTTGTTTGTTGCAGGAGAAAATACACTGTCGCTCATATAGTTGGAATATTTTTGTCTTTACCCCAATTTATGTAATTGTTTTGACAATGATTTTTCCTAATAGATCTCGATATTAGTATCCATTCTCAGATTTTATTGAATAATAATTAGCCAGTGTTTGTTTTGCGTGACTGCTAAAGCATGTGTATGCTACTATGTTTATCAAATAGGGAACCTACGCCCTTAAGTCATAAATTTCAGTAATGAGGATTAATGCCCCACAAAAGGGCACTAATATGACACATCGACACGATTTTTTTTTATCCTGGGGCCTCACAGTTACGAGGCCATTGCTTTGCCACTGAACCATGACTGTACACAGAGGGGGCTAGGCTAGGGGGCAGTTCCCACAAATAAAAAAAACACTAAGAAAATGCAATGAATTTTCAATAATTCATTGAATTTTACCCCGGTCCCCAACATAAAACAAAATCCTATGTACGAACATGCATTATGGCTCAAGGCATGGGCACACGGAATATGAGCGACAGTGTATATTCAATTCACGTCAATTATCTGTTATAAATCGGAATCAAACTATACAATTAACATTGTTTACAATAGTTTGTAATTTGTATACGATATATATATCTAACGATAATTTGTTGAAGAATTTTTACTCTAACTATTGAATGAAAAGCGAACAAAGAGAACGGCTATGAAAGCCACGGACAATGGCACGGACATTGACATACGGAGATGTGAGTTGCTCTACCGGTTCGTTCACTTGGTCAGATCTCTGTTTTCGCCTACAAACTGGCTAAATATTAGGTAGAAGTAGAAGTGCTGTTTTATATTGTATGCATACGTGTATTTGTCTATTGAGGATGTGTTTGGTGTGTTTAAATTTGATAGAACCCTCAAATTAATATAGGTTTTGTGTCATTATGTTTGATGATCTAAATACTTTTGATTTGTTCACTATCTTTTAATATTAACTGGACGGTAAATTTATCTAGTTAATAATATTATTTAAGGATAAAGGTGAGTTCTGGTCATCCAATTGCATTGTGAAAGAAAAGGTGAGGAATGGATCAGAAACAGTTGATCATGTAGCATGTAAGTATTGGCAGGCGCGGATCCACGGGAGGGGCATAAATGAATTATGCATACTACCCCCCCCCCCCCCCCTCACTGAGCGAAATATTGGTAGGCTCGATTTTCACATTTTCGGGGTCATATACCAAAAAAATGATGCTCACTACCCCCCCGCCCCCCCCCCCCCCCCCCCCACTGAGCGAGATATTGATCGGCACGATTTTCACATTTTCGAGGTCAAATACGAGAAAAAAAATTATGATCACTATCCCCCCCCCCCCCCCCCCCCCCCCCCCCCCCCCCACTGAACGAGATATTGGACGGCACGATTTTCACATTTTCGAGGTCAAATACGAGAAAAAAAAATTATGATCACTACCCCCCCCCCCCCCCCCCCCACTGTGAAATACGAGAAAAAAAATTATGATCACTACCCCCCCCCCCCCCTCCCCCCCCCCCCCCCCCTGAGCGAGATATTGGTCGGCGCGATTTTCACATTTTAGGCCCCCCCTATCGGCAAATCCGGGATCCGCCCCTGAGTATTGGTGTGTACTGCAAAGTTCTGGAGTCATTAAACTCATAATAAATTTGGCCCAGTCTTGGTAAAGTAACAAGCGCTGTACACAGAAAGATCTTATATGGGACTACACAAATGGCTCATTAATCAGCCAGTATACATTTTCTACCAAAATTGTTTGGCAAACAACATTTATTTGTACTTTGGAACATTCAGTGTAATTTTCGTTTGATTATCTGTGAATTATTTTTTTATTTTGTATTAGAAGTTCTCACCTTTATCTTTAAGGGAATTATTTTTCCAAATATTCTCAGCCTGAAATATTACATTCTAAGAGTTGCAAGGCAAGGCCATGGACCATTACTTTGGCTTTCCACATTTATTTTGAAAACTATGTGCGTGGAGTGGGCGCACTCCGCCGAAGGGGTTGAGTTGAATAGAAGTACGTCATCATTCATGGCTTGATTACACATGACACAGAGCAATGACACTCACCAGGGACTTGCTATAAAGCTTGCCATAATATGTATATTCACGTTATGCATATACGTGTATTAGTGTAATGAGGATGTGTTCGGTGTTTTTTAATATCGAATTTGTTGGATAACCTTTGAATAAGACCTCAAATCAATTTGGGTTTGGTGTCATATATTGGATGATTCAAATACCGTCCATTTGTTTGGTCAGTATCTTGGTATATTATCTGGACGACAAATTGATCCCGGGGGGACGGGGGGACACGTCCCCCCCCCCCTCGATTTTTGTAGGGGGGGGGTCGTCCCCCCCCCCCCGGAAAATTTGAAAAAGTACACACAAATAATGTATAGCAAATACTGACTAAAGACTGCAACACACTATTAGGCTTTGGAGGGCCCAAGAGTGCAGCGTTTAGACAAATAAAAATGCAAAAATCTTCTGGCTCGGGAGCTATGCTCCCTCGCATAATATCCTTCAAAATGTGCAATTAATATTGTAGAAAAGTGAAGTGTGAAACGGGTATTTTGTTTGTTTTCATACTATAGTTTTGCTAAGGAATATAATTTACCTTGACCCCTCTCGTTCACTATGCTCACTCACTCGTGCTTTGAGCAGTCCCCCCCCCCCCCCCCCCGATAAAATTCAAACGTGGTTTACTTCTAATTCGATACCAGTTACTATTTTACAAATGTTACTGAAATGGCATGATTTTCCCCAAGCTTCCGGGGGCTCTGCCCCCTGTACCCCACTAAGGGCCCTAAGGCTTGTCCCTGGTTACTCAGCTGACCATAATTAAATTCCTAAAACACCTGAGCTTCCGGGGGCTCTGCCCCCTGGATCCCACCAGGGCCCTAAGCGGGCCTCTGGATGGTCATCTGACCATATTCAAAAGCCTAAAACCCTGAGCTTACGGGGGCTCCGCCCCCTAAACCCCACCAAGGGCCCTATAAGGCGGCCCCTGGATGCTCATCTGATCGTAATTAAATGCCTAAAACCGCTTCTAGGGGCTTCGCCCCCTGGACCCCAGTACGATTAGTGACCTGCATGCAAGTGTCACAAATAAGGTATCAAAATATGTTCATCTCACCCTTATTAAATGCCTAAAAACTCTGAGCTTCATGGGGCTCCGCCCCTTGACCCCCGCCGGGGCTTTGCCCCTGGACCCCACGCCAAAGTTACACCCAACTTAATTGCTTTGCTCTATCTGATCGCAAATACTTTATCCCCCCCCCCCCCCCCCCTCCAACTTTGAAAAACGGTTCCGCGGGGCCTGCATGTAACACGTAAGAGCGATGATGGTGCGGATTTGTTTTTCTCCCCTCCCCCAAAAAAAACGTTTTGGCTCATTACGTCACTCCTCCCTCGTTCCTCGCATTTCGTCCCCCCCCCCCCCCCCCCGGTCATGAAAAGAAATCGCCGCCCCTGGGACGGGCCAAGTGTTATTTCGTGTTTCGAGGGCTACTTGTCCTGTGACCTGTGACCATAATTAAGTCATAGTCTATTATTGATTATACCATACTAAACCAAAAGCCCATATTATTTTGTGAAAAGTTATCAGAGGGTTGACGGAAGAGACACTGTCAGTTTTGTGGCTGGGATGTAGACTACACAATTGCCAACTTATCCCCAATAACATATGAGGGCGCTCTTCCTTTTGATAGCGCGTGTCTAATTGATTGCTAACGACCTTCTTAGCTTAGCTTACCCAGCCTGAGCATGAGCAGATAAAGGTCATTTGCAGACCAAGTTGTGAAATACACGGATTCAAAATACTGGATACGTGCTCTTGAAAATTATGTACACATTATGCATTTATGCCCAAGCAGTGCAATCCATGATACACAGGTGGAAGTATTCTTTGAAAAGGGAAAACAAAGGCTATGTATGTAGCACCTCCATCGCTGCAGCAGTGATTATTTCAAAATGTACAAATTGGGACCTTTTCATGTTTTCAAGATATGTGGATGTGCTAAACGTCAACTGGTTTATACACTGGGTTGTTACATCCTACCAGTTTTTTTAATGTTAGTTCAATGATCAAACACGATTATAATTAGGCAAGCCATAAGAGTGTTTGTTTGTTTGATTGTTTGTTTGATTGATTTTATTTCTGCGTTCAAAAATATACAAATTCAAAGTCAAAGTACAAAATTTCGAACAATAACAAATACAATGAATACAATGTTTACAAAAGTAATTAAATGAAAAATCATGTACAATTATATAATTCGATAAACATGTACGAAGCATACAATAACATAAGAAATATGAAATATTTTCAATAAATTAGAGAGGTAATTTGGAACGCAGGAGACCACCATCGTGAGCGGTTAGGCTGGAAATGGATGGCGGCCTCGTAAAAGAATTGGCGACATAACTCTCTTCGAAAAAACTGAGTGACCAAGAGGGTGCGGTGCAAGTGCAGGTGCAGTGAGCAGTTGCATGATAAAGAATAATTAAGTCACGGTTTTGTTATACTAATTTAAAGAGAGGGGAGCATATGATTGTATTATTTGTCGTTTAAGTGTAGCTTTTAAGGAGTAGATGGTTGAACAAGACTTTATGTTGTCGGGTAAATCATTCCAAATGTCCGGGCCAGAATGTCTAACAGATTTGTGTGTTATTGATAATTTGGGGTTTGTAAGATGGAAGTTTCCAGATATGCGAGTAGAGTATGAATGAACGGAATTATTAAACCTAAACATGTTATCAAAGGATGGTGGAAGCAGATTATTAATGTACTTAAACATAATAACTGCTACTTGAGTAGTGTTCAGATCGAAAATTTTTAGTGTTTTAAGTTTATAGAATAAAGGATCAGTGTGAGCTAAGAAATGCGAACCTGTACAAATACGTATGGCTTTCTTTTGCAGTTTAAAAATAGAATTAATTTTTGTCGAACCACAATTTGCCCATACACTATTACAATATGTTATATACGGGAGAACTAGCGAATTATATAGTAGGAATAAGGTTGCATGGGGTAGAAGAAACTTTAACTTGGAGATTATTCCAATACTTTTGGAAATGCACATTGTAACTTGGTGTAAATGATCATTCCAAGTCAAGGCTTCATCTATAAGGACACCCAGAAACTTGGAATTAGTTTTCTTCTCTAGTAGCATACCATCGATTTTAATATATATAGGTGTTTCTGTATTATGAGAATGATGTTTAAAATACATGAAATGAGTCTTTTTTGTATTAAGTGAAAGTTTATTGGATTTAAACCAATCGGATACTTTGTTAATTTCATAATTCAAAGTATTGTTTAACATATTAAGATCTTTATGGGAATAAAAGATATTTGTATCATCGGCAAATAAGATAAAAGAAAGAAGGGGGGATGTATTGATAATATCATTTACATAAAGAAGAAATAACAGTGGACCTAAGATGGAGCCTTGAGGAACACCGCATTGAATTAAAAGAGGATCAGAATCATAACTATTAAATGTAACATATTGTCTTCTGTTTGTTAAATAATCTTTAAACCATAAGAGTGGCTGACCCCGAATTCCATAATGACTGAGTTTGGAGAGTAGAATAGCGTGATTGAGCGTATCAAATGCTTTACTCAAGTCACAGAATATACCTATAACATGCTCTTTATTAGCTATGGCACTTGTAATTTTGTCATAAATTTGAATTAATGCTAAGTCAGTTGAGTAATTTTTTCTGAAGCCATATTGATTTGAATTGAGTATTTTGTATTTAGTGATAAATTTGTGTAGCCTATTATGAACGATCTTTTCTAAGACTTTGGATATACTTGGAAGTAGGGAAATTGGACGATAGTTACTTATTTCGTGAGGATCATCTTTTTTGAGAATGGGGTTGACTTTAGCTAGTTTTAATAGATCAGGGAAAACACCTTGCGATAACGAGTGATTAAATATGTGAGTTAAAGGCTTTGCAAGTGGATACATTATTTCTTTTAGGAGAGACATACTTATTTTATCAAAACCGTGCGATTTTGAGTTGTTAAGAGATTGGGTAATGTTAATAATTTCGCTAGGATTTGTCGGATTTAAAAAGAGAGACTCTTGGTTTTGATTGGAAAGATAGTCTTTAAAGTGAGCGTGAGTTCTATTAATTTTGCTAGCGAGTTCAGGGCCGATATTCGTAAAAAATGAGTTAAATGAATTTGCATGAAGACTAGGATCATGTATTTTAGTGCCATTTAATGTGATATTATCCGTGGGTGGGGGATTTGTTTTTTTTCCCATTACCTCTTTGATAATTTTCCAAGTTGCAGTTGTGTTTGAACTGGCCTTTTTTATTTTATTAGAAAAATGCGATCTACGGGATGTACGGATAAGTTTTGTTAATTTGTTTCGATAAATTTTATATGTGTTTAGGTTAGTGTCAGTTGGATTGTGTAAATGTGATTTGTAGAGGCGATTGCGTGTTTGTATTGATTTCAATAAACCTTTTGTTATCCAAGGATTCCTGGGTTTATTTCGCTTATTACTCATTTTGCCTAAAGGAATATTCTTTTCATAATAATATTGCAATTTGTTACTAAAATGTTTATATGCAGTATTGACATCATTTACACTATATACCTCAGCCCATCCCTCGAAAAATAAATCCTGTTTCAGCAATTCTATATTACGTTTGGATTCTTTGCGATATATAAGCTCATTAAATGATTTACGGCCAGATAGTTTGCATTCACAAGTTAAAAATATGGGTAGGTGATCCGACACTTCAGAACACAATATTCCACCGATGGTTTTGTTGTTATGTACGTTTGAAAAAATATTGTCAATCTGAGTTGATGAATGTGGATTTATTCTGGTGGGTTTATTAATAATCGAAAAAAAGCCGTGTGAATGCATCAACTGCATACAATTGGTTGAGTTACTGTTATCAGATGAGGGTGAGAAGTTGATGTTAAAGTCACCAAGGATAAAATTGTGTTTATTTTCATCCCTTATTTTATGAAGATGAAAATCCAGTTCGTCACAGAATAAATCACAATTAGAATCAGGGGGTCTATAAATCAAACCTATGATGACATTTTTGGTGTTTGAATTATTAATTTCGATAAATAAAGATTCTGCTTGTGTTAGTTTAATATCTGAACGGATTTTGAAGTTTATGTTTTGTGTAATATAAAACGCAACACCGCCACCTCTTCTTCCTTTGCGGTCCGCCCTAATCAACTTATAATTAGGCAAATTGAACATATCTGGAGAATTCTGATGTAACCATGTCTCACTTATTCCAATGACGGAAAATGCAAAATTATTTAAAGAGTGTAAAAGGTTTTCAACGTATTCGAAATTTTTGTTCAGACTTCTGGAGTTTATATGTAAAAGTGAAATATTGTCTGGTTTGTAAGAAAATGAATTTTTGAATTCTTGGGGTGTGTAGTATTTGCTCTCGTTTATATCGTCGACAAGAATATCGGGAGTGTGCGCGTGCGAATTCATTTAACGATACGTATTATGTAAAGTACCGAAAATTTGGAGGATGAACAACTGCATGTGTGATGCTGGTGCGTTTGTGTGTGTACGAAGTGCAAGTGTGCGGGTAACTTCAAAATATAATACAAATGAAAATACAATAAGACCCATCTTGGTCACAGTTACAATAATTGCTTAGGAGCAACAGAGCGGAGCCCGACCGCCCGAGTAAAGGGTGTATTTTTGACACGCAAAATAGAGGGGCTGGGAAGAAACAAAATGCTTGATAACAATAATGACAATCGGAGTACGATTATTAAATGGCAAAGAGGGATTTGACATTCCCGCTCATCAAAACTAGTTCAGTCTATAACAATGGATTCTGTGATTGACACAGGAGTTTTGCAAAACAAAGAGATTTGTTGTGCGGAGGAGAAAAATGTATGCATGTTAAAGCAGACTCTGAGATGATGCTTAATAGCAATAACGTCATTTCGGAGTACAATAATATTAAATGGCAAAGAGGGTTTTGACATTCCCGCTCATCAAAAAAAATATAAAAAAATCAGTCAATTACAATATAACAGAAATTTTTGGAATGCTAAACAGATAATAATTATTGATAAAGAGTGAGGAGTTCGGTTTTAATAATCCCATTAATCAAGATCAAAGGTTAATACAAACTTGTCTCCAGCTTCCAGCCCAGTGGAGGGTAAGCTATTACATTCCTGCATGATACAAAATGGAGCTGCATGACACCCGAATGTATACCATCGTAACAATTTAGCATTAGTGAAAAAGTACAATTCCTTCAAGATTCAAATGTTTTACGTATTTGGGCGATCGAATTTTCCATTATTATTGGTCACAAAACAATAAGACACACCAAAACATAAATGCAGATTCGAAATGAAAGTAAGGCTGCTCAAACAATGGACCCATCGCTCTATGCGTCGAGTATGTTTGTGATAGAGCGCCACAGCGGGCCGATGTGAAGATCGGTCAACCGTGGCGCGGAGAAGCCACGCCCTGTACCTATACGTCAGACACGCGTAAGCGATAAGTCCATGTATTTGTTAAGGTTATAAGCACACGAAATTTCGAATGTATTTTTGATTGACACAGGTGATTAGAAAGATACATGCATGCTAAGGCAGGCTCGTATGTACATACTTGATAACTGTTATGACAATTCGGAGTACAATAATATTAAATGGCAAAGAGGGTTTTGACATTTCCGCTCATCATAAAAGAGAAAGTTTCGTCAATTACAATATAACAGATAGACTCGAAACAATTGAATGCTATACAGAAAATAATGAATGATAAAGAGTGAGGACTTCGGTCTTGATAATCCCAGTCGTCAAGATCAAAGGATAACGAATACTTGTCTCAAGCCCATTTGAGGGTAAAGAATACATTCCTGCATGATACAAAGTTCTACTGCATGTCCCCTGGAAGGAATACAATCATGACAATTTAGGATTAGTGACAACCGTACAATTCTTTCAAGATTCAAATGCTTTACCCATTTGGACAATCGAATTTTCCATCATGATAATTGTCATATACAAAAACCAAAAAAATATAAATAAATAAATAAAGTTTTGAGAAGAAAATTAGGCTGGTCAAACAATGGACCCATCGCACCCATGCGTCGAGTATTTCTGAGATAGAGCACCACTGCGGACCAATATCAAGATCGGTCAGCCGTGGCGCGGAGAAGCCACGCCCAAACGTTAGACACATGTGAACGACAAGCCCATGTATTTGTTACAGTTTAATAAGCCCATCATATACGAATCGTGTGACTGACAAGGGTGTTTTGCAAATCAAAGAGATTCGTTGTGCAGATGAGAAATATTCATGCATGCTAAAGCAGACTATGACATAATGTTTGATGGCATGACAATTCGGAGTACAATTATTAAGTGGCAAAGAGGGTTTTGACATGAATTCCCGGTCATCAAAACAATTTCAGTCAACCACAATAATACAGATGGACCCAAAACAGTTGAACGCTATACAGACAATTATTGATAAAGGGTGAGGAATTCGTTCTTGACAATCCCAGTAATCAAGATCAAAGGTTAATACAATTTTGTCTACGACCCCCAGGCCAGTGGAGGGTAAGCTATACATTCCTGCATGATACAAAATGGAGCTGCATGACTCCCGAAAGGTCATGACAATTTGAGATTAGTGACAACAATACAATTCTCTCAAAATTCAAATGCTTTACACATTTAATGCGGTTTTGAAAAGAAAGTTAGGCTGGTCAAACAATGGACCCATCGCACCCATGCGTCGAGTATTTCTGAGATAGAGCACCACTGCGGACCAATATCAAGATCGGTCAGCCGTGGCGCGGAGAAGCCACGCCCAAACATTAGACACATGTGAACGACAAGCCCATGTATTTGTTACAGTTTAATAAGCCCATCATATACGAATCGTGTGACTGACACGGGTGTTTTGCAAATCAAAGAGATTCGTTGTGCAGATGAGAAATATTCATGCATGCTAAAGCAGACTATGACATAATGTTTGAAAGCATGATAATTCGGAGTACAATAATAGTGGCAAAGAGGGTTTTGACATGAATTCCCGGTCATCAAAACAAGTTCAGTCAACCACAATAAAACAGATGGACCCAAAACAGTTGAACGCTATACAGACAATTATTGATAAAAGGGTGAGGAATTCGTTCTTGACAATCCCAGTAATCAAGATCAAAGGTTAATACAAATTTGTCTACGACCCCCAGGCCAGTGGAGGGTAAGCTATACATTCCTGCATGATACAAAATGGAGCTGCATGACTCCCGAAAGGTCATGACAATTTGAGATTAGTGACAACAATACAATTCTCTCAAAATTCAAATGCTTTACACATTTAATGCGGTTTTGAAAAGAAAGTTAGGCTGGTCAAACAATGGACCCATCGCACCCATGCGTCGAGTATTTCTGAGATAGAGCACCACTGCGGACCAATATCAAGATCGGTCAGCCGTGGCGCGGAGAAGCCACGCCCAAACATTAGACACATGTGAACGACAAGCCCTTGTATTTGTTACAGTTTAATAAGCCCATCATATACGAATCGTGTGACTAACACGGGTGTTTTGCAAATCAAAGAGATTCGTTGTGCAGATGAGAAATATTCATGCATGCTAAAGCAGACTATGACATAATGCTTGATAGCAATGACAATTCGGGGTACAATTATTAAGTGGCAAAGAGGGTTTTGACATGAATTCCCGGTCATCAAAACAAGTTCAGTCAACTACAATAAAACAGATGGACCCAAAACAATTGAATTCTATACAAATAATAATTATTGACCAAGAGTTAGGAGTTCGTTCTTGACAAACCCAGTAATCAAGATCAAAGGTTGATAAAAAAAATCCGCATGACTCCTGAAAGGTATACAATCATGACAATTTAGTATTCGTGACAACGTACAATTCTTCCAGGGTTCGACTGCTTTACGTATTTGGACAATCGAATTTTCCAGTATTATTGGTCACAAAAAAGTAAAACACGCACACAAAAAACATTTCTCTTCTTTTTTCCCTTCTCTTTTAAATGCAGATTTGAAATGAAGGTTAGGCTGCTCAATTAATGAACCCGTCGCTCTATGCGTCAATTATCTTTGTGATAACGTAACACGTAACACGTGTTAAATGTAATAATCATGATAATTATTTATTTTTTCTCCACTCCGCTTCTTTTTAGGATTCTTCTACCCCCCCCCTTTTTTTCATGCATTTATGTGGTATTTATGTTTTGACACAAGATAATCTGAGGGAATCTAGGTCATGGGGGGGGGGGTCGTTAAAAGAGACCAAATGGCACTCGTCGTGACACTTAGTAGCATACTGAATGGGTGAGAGCAATGTCCTTTCATAAGAGGATGCTAAATTGACTCCATGTTGTATTAGTATTGGTGAGAAAAATTGCACGTATCAAAACCTTATCTTCAAAAGTACAACACAAAACAAAACAGCCATAACAGCTTTAAAAAAACGAACGAGAAACTGTAGATTTCTATGCTTGGCCTTATACTATGCCCTGTATAGATCAAACAATTTACCTTGTATAGTAATATTCCAAAATGTGTCATCCTTTGTAATATGAAGGCTCGTTCCAGTAGACCGAAGACACCCACTGAATTAGCATTCGGAACTTCCTCTTTGCACACTCTGCAGTATCCAAATTCAAAATGATTGCCAGCACTGTTCCGCGTTATTCTATTCATGCTTCCGTCACACGAACTACAAATGACACGATATGACGCCAGTTTATTTCAAGGGTTATACACCCAAAATATAATATTTATCCTGGTATAGCCAAGCACTTGTACTTGTCCTTTTAGTAAAGAACATGACAGTTGTCGTATAATCGGTTCCAAATCACAATGCCGATGTGATTTCCTGTTATATTGCTGATTGGACTTTGGTCCAGGTTTATTATTTTTGCCGCGTTACAAAACAGTAAATTACAAATGCAGCCATGCAGAGACGTAATGAAACCCACTACGGATGGGGCTATTGGGACCACAGCAGTGTGGTTATTTATATCAATGTAAGGATCGATACATAAAACATCTGTGACTACTCTCTAGAAATAAATACAATGGTAATGAAATGTGAGAATAATGGTTGCGTAGCTTGAATCACAATTCCCCATTGCAGTCCTCCCTTTTTGTAAATTTTGGCAAATATTGAAAAATTATTTCTCCGGAATCAACCCTGATCACTGGCTCATAACGCCAATGCGTTAACCACTATACCACGGAGAAGTACCAGTGACTTCGCCGATACCAGATTTATTTGAACGACAGATTGGCAAATTAAAGGCATTGGGGTTCTTAGCCCGTGTCCCGGTTACGATTCCCGGCGGAGAAAATTATTTCAACCTTTCCGAAAAATTTCCCAAAAAGGAGGACAGCAATAATAAAATTTAATTTAATTTACCACGCAGTCATTGTTTCCTAATTTCCTTTTTCCTTATAATTGTTATGCATACAAAAACGACGTGGTCATAATCAGACACATGGCCAAAAAGGGGGGGGGGGGGGCACGTGCCCCCAATTTTTTTTCGAAGATCGGTTGAACTTTTTGAGACCCCTCTCCAGGACGTCGATGGATTACATGTATGTCCCCCCCCCCCCCCCCCCAAACATCAAACTCTGGCTACGTGCCTGGTCATAATGACCACCGCGTATCTGAACGAGACCTAGAGAAAAGTAAAAAGTTTATTGCTGTATCTTGCCGGCCGGAGATATGGGGCGTATACTGAAACAAACTGCACTGCGCACAGTGTCCATCATCTTCCTAGGATATTCCTCAAAATCGGATAACTAAAACGGAAGTTATGAATTTTAAAAAAAATTATGAAAAGCTATGGAACTTAGAAACAAATTGCCAATTTGTTTATCAGTTTGTGACGTCATTGCCTCACTATTTATCAATTGCTATATATATATATATATATGGGTATATATGTATGGGTATATATATATATATATGTTTATGCCCATGGGTGTCAATCTGTAACTGATACCTATTCATCAGGGGGGATGGTCTATTCATTCATCCCCCCTGATGAATAGGTATTAAGTAAGGATCGACACCCATGTTTATGCCATTAATTTCCCTTTTTATCCACAACAAGTTGATTTCTCCCTTCCTTTGCCCAGGTTATATGAATCGTATCATATTGTGTGCATGACATTTCACAAAATCTGTTTTGAACTTTGAAGAATTTTTACTAATTTCTAAATATTGTTTATTCATGATCATTGACCTTTTTTATACACAGTCTATCATAATTCATATTTTTCCTGACTTAACTGAGAAAAAAAAAATCTTTATGTTAGTGCATCCACAAATAACTTGTATGCTGGAGTAAGAAAATACGACTTTTAGGGGGAAATTAGAAATTTATATTATCAATATAAAGAAAATAATTAGTGGATAGTGAGGCAATAACGTCACAGACTCGTGAGTATGTTGCAAATTTGTCTTCTGATTTTCAAATTTGTTCATGTCATTAAAATTCATAACTTTCTTATTCGTTATCCGATTTTGCTCAAACTGTTGTTTACTGGTTTTTCAGAATTTTCTGTTTCTATCGAAACTAAATATTTTTTGGTGTGGACTTCCCCTTTAACTTTATCGAACTGCCACATCCACCGCTCCCCCCCCCCCCTCCCCTTTGCAACTGGTTTCTCAGAATTATGCAGAACGAACCCGTCGTCGACTTCAATTAATCTTGATTGGCACGATGTAAACAATATGCATGTACTTTCTATAACCAAACAGGGATGTATTTCTCCCACCACCCACAAATACAGTTTGCCCCTCCCCCCCCCCCCCCTCATTTTAAGCTTCTGGGCAATATTCTCATCTCTCCTTATTTTTCTCTGTACAGGTTGATTGAGTAGGCTAGACCTATTTCACAATGACAATGGAGAATCTCCTCATCATAATATGTTTCATTGTGATGCGTGTGCATCTGTCTGCAGGTACGTACCCACACTCACTTATTTACCGCATTGATATCTATATTATCATACATTGCATGCTCGTGCGTTCAATTAAAAAACATATGTGAACCAACAAGTTAAGAATTTCCTGAGTGATGTTATATTTCATCGAGACCGGCGGCCGATGTTGAAATGTAATTATAGTATTAGGGGAATTCATCAATCTGGAGGTGAATATATTATATTAAACATAAAAATGCATGCAATATATGTTATATGAAAATAAGGGTCAAAAGTCAGGCCCTCCGCGCATTACTTGTTTTCGCGTTAGATGCAGAAGGTTAGACCAGCGTTTTTTTCAACCGGGGTGCCGTCGGACATCTCTAGGAGTGCCGCGGGAGAAATTAATTGACCACCTACTTTTTGATCCATTATAAAATAAACGTCAATTTCGTGAAGAAAAATATAATACTAGAAACCACTTTATATTTTCATGAAGCAATAACATTTTTATTTGAATGTCATTTTTCCTTGCTCGCTTGCAACATTTAGAAACATAATTAGACAACGAGGTGCCAGTACATGTATATCTTTTTGACAGCTATGTACCAAAATATGGTCACATGCGGGCAGCAAGGTGCCTAAATAAATCTTATTTTTCCCAAAACAAAAATTTATTTGTATCACGCTCGCTCGCTTCACTCGCTCACAACATTTCAGATGATTCTTGACAACGATCACCCGAAAATCTTTTAATTCGTGAATCGAGGTGACTGAATATATATCTTATGTATTCATGTAATGGGCACTGAGGTGCCCGCATACATAATATTATAGTGTCCGAGTCTGTCGTAATTCCACAAATTACCACTCTAAAAATATCATTCTTTCTAGAAACAAAAGGTGTCGGTACGGTAGGGCACTGTACGTGTACCAGAGTGATGGGAAATGAATCTTCTGTAATGAATTCGGAAGGATAACGCGAAACATTTTCATTTCTCAAAAGTGTGCTGCGACTATAAAAAGGTTGAAAACGTCGGGTTAGACAATGAAAACAATTGATCTGCGCAGGCAAGATAATTCTCATTGACTTCTGTACGTGCTTTACCGTGCATTTTTGTTGGTAAATGTTGAATATCACGGCACGCCTACCAAGAAATTAACTTCTCTCCAGTTTGTATGATGCGGGTTGTGTATCCGGACGCATAAGACAATTAAAGCTCTCACTTTTGCTTAAGGAGTTAAGGAAAAATATCCATGGAATAGCACTGACCATCAAATATATTAAATTTGTCAGTTATAATATCATCCAACCTAATCCAAATTAAAACTTATGAAATATTGTATTGTAGTTAACTTCTTGAAATTACTGTTTAAAATTAACTATCTGGATAATGGTTCTGTCCGAGCACATGGCGTGTGAGCATACTACTTGAATGTTTTATTTGTATTGTTACTTTTAAAAGGGGAGGAGATCGAGATTCCTGTCTTAGTAGGGCAAAACACAACGCTTCCCTGCATTTTCGAAGGCATACCATGGCATGTCAGATGGTTGAAAGGTGAGATAAACATTTGTTAGACAAATATGTAGGATTCTTAAATAAGAAGCGGTAAAACGCGGCGTTTTGTTCATCTTTCTTTTCTTTATGTTCAACGTGTGTGAATGAATGTAATTTGCGCGCAACAAAGGACTTATACAGGGCGTACCAGAAAAACGAAACCGAGAATTATTGTAGTTTTTATCATAACTTAATGACAATTAATAATTATTAAGCGACACTTATTTGTAAAGCTTAGATCCTCCATTTCGTGCATGAGTGATTAAAGACAAATTGATGAAAGGGTACCAAACAGTCATTTGGCGGACGGTATCTGAATTTCAAAGAGAAAATCACATTTCCAGAAAGTTCATTTTTTTGCCCTTTCATATGACACCTCAATCAGGAAAAATGAGCCAGGAATAACAAAGTTCTGTTTGTTTAAAGTAATGCTTGCATTTGCATAATTTCATCAAACGAATTCGTTTTCACTGGCTGCCTGCCGTAGCAACAAGCTCTCTTTCGTTCACGATCAGCCTCGCGCGAATCTTTCGTCTTCTTGTTGTTGTTAGGGCAGACAGCCAATGGAACGGTTTCGTTTTTTTTCTGGGACGCACTGTATACGCGGTTGTAAAGTAAGAAATGTGAAGCGTATTATTACACTTATCTCATTAAAAACGCCGCTTGTTACCGTGTAATCTGAACGAGGATTATTTGGGTATAGGATAGTCAATCGTAGTAAAATGTTGCAATTGCCATTTTCTTTTACATTGGGTCAGAAGGCATTTCTGCTCTTTCTCTGTTCAAACTTTACTCTGGTTTAGCCATTTTAAAAATCATCGTAAAATCTACTTAAATCTAGGTAATTGGGCCTATTTTATTTGAATTCGGTTACACTTAGATAACATGGACACCCGGCGCTCATGGACTTCTCACCAAAAATATTTTATTATGTATGTTTCGGATACTGAGCATGTAAAGACAGTATACATGCAGGGGCGACGATTTATTTTAATGACCGGGGGGACGAAATGCGAGGGACGAGGGAGCAAGGTGAACGAGAAGGGCGAAGCCCTGGGGATACTCATAATCGGTTTGGACGGGAAGTAAAGCCCATTTTTCACAATTTTCAGGAAAATTTTGGAAATTCTGAAAAACCGGACCCATGTTTAGGGATATTTGTGTTAAACATGTGACCAATTTTTAGGGATTTTTGTGTGAAAAAGTACCATTAAAGCGGCACACCCCGTATGTCTTAATATATGAATACCCCCCCCCCCCCCCTGGGGGCGAAGGTGACTACCCCTCACATATTTTTGAAATTTGTATTAAAAAAATAACATTCCTTACAGTATAAAAGCAAGCAATATTTACTTGTACATTTTGAAGGATATTATGCGAGGGAGCATTTCTATTAGTCTAAATGCTGCACTCTTGGACCCTCCAGAGCCTAAAAGTACGTTGCGGTCTTTAGTTAGTATTTGCTTTACATTTTGTTTTTGCACAACTTCAAATTTTCCGGGGGGGGGGCTGTGTACATGTATTTTGTTTAATAGTTTCACGAGTAAATACCCATGTGGGCAACAGCCCTGGCCCTTTCTATGTGATTCATTTATGGTGGGTATCAATAGAGATAGGTCTCCTACACTCCTACCCAATTTCGGGAGTATAGTCACAGGTCTGTTAAAGTTCACTTCATACATATAGCTGTCCTACACCAGGTCAATACATACCATGAGAATTGTGTTTGTCTTTATTGTGAAGTATTCGCTTTGCCTCTAGAGGATGGTACTTCTTGGAATGGCATTGCCAGTTATGGAGACAACACAAATTATGGAACCATCGATAATGGGACGTACAGTGTACAGGAGCACTTCTCAAGTGGGAAATCCTCATTTTCGCTGAGCATCGCTGAGGTGGAAATCGCCGATGATGGACGGTATAGGTGCGCCGTGACTGACAATTATGGAAAGAGTTCTTCAAGCCTCTACCACCTCAAGGTATTGGGTAAGTTTTGCCATTGAAAAGAAGTATTAATTATTCCCTTTATCATGTGGTTTGTTTTATTTCTATTACATGAATACTTCATAATTATTGAAGTGTTAACAATAACATTATTATCGTTGTTTAGATGCACTAAACACCTCCGTTACCATCCCAGCACTCCATGGAAGCACACCCACACCACCGGCATCGACACAGACAGTCACCACAACAACCACGGACAGCCGGGATCAAACGGTGGACGACACCGGTTCTGGTATCAGCCTTGCCGCCAAGTTGGGAATTGCGTTTGGAGGTAAGAATAACGGCCATTACGAGTTGAATGAAGTTGTCTGTTTTTATTTGTTTTGATCACGTTTTCAACCCACGATATCGTTACTTTAAATAAAACTAATAAAGTTCTCCTAGTATTGCATTTTTCCGAACATTCACATTTTTCTTTTAACATGTGCATAGTATGTAATACAAGAATAGCAGTATATAAGCAGAACAAGGGTAATCGTACAACAGAGAATGCGCTGGGATTTTACGACACATGTTTTGGAGACAGTTGCTGTACCCGGATTCATGAGGTCAAACCAGGATTAGACTCTTTACTTTGTAACCCTAACCTTTATCCTAAAAATCAACCGAAACACAAGTGCAACTCTTTGCCCTACTCTTTGATGTAATATAGCCTGCAACAATAGTCACCTAAGCAAAATATCGCAGCACTATTGAAGAATCCCATTAAAAGTGCACCAATAACCAAAGAATATTCGTTTGTATGTTAGTATATACCCTGTCCTTTAATATCGTATTCAAATTAGAAGCTTCAAATATGAGCTTCAATATTACTTCTGTAAAGAAAGTTGGCAAGTTTATATACACTCTCAGTTATTGAAAGCGACTGAGTAAACTTCTCGACGCAACCGTCCGCAATCGCACGAACCCAACTCTGACTTGAGTTCAGTACGAGACGTTTTATGATATTCCTTATTTTCTCAGCACTTACAAAGCCGTGTCGATTTTTCGAGGTTGATTTTATACATTTTAGCTGTAAGAAACTTTTATTTTAGATTATTGGTACACTTTGAGCATAGGGGTGTGACAGTTACAACTGCCTGTTCTGATCAGTACAATCCCATTGTTGAAAACAAGGTAAAACAACGGCAAACAGAGGGAGGTAAAAGCAAGATTATAAATGAATTTACAATAAACAATGAATCGTCAGATCCTATATATAAAGCTTGCGTGGTCACTCCGTGTATATACGACGGTTTTGTTCTGGGATTTCAAATTTTGCCTCATTATTTTTTAGAAAGACAACACTTTGTTCCTCTTAACCCTATTTAGCCCGGGCTATTTTGAAACTGCATAGCCCGGGGGGGGGGGGGGGGGGGGGGGGCTTCTAAGGCCCCCCCCCCCCCCCCCTATGATCTCGGCCGTGAAACGCCCGATCGCCGCGAAAATTTGCATACATGTCAAGTGAAGTGTATGTACTATGGTAATTTCAATTTTTTTGAAAAATTCACTCATTTGCATATTTATGGTTATTTATGCAAATAAGGTCATTAAATTCACATTTTTGCCCATAAATCAGACATTATTCATATTTAAGCATTCTTTCTCACTACATATATTTGTTAGACCATTTGGAATAATAATACAACACTAAAATTTGAAAAACCAGGGTTATTTCTTATGTTATCTATTGTTTTGATAATTTCTTATGTATTTCTTTGTTTTTTTAACTTATGTATTTTATTGTTTTTGTTGTTTTATTTCATTTCCAACTATAATTCAACTATTTTGACCCCAAAATAAACACCTAAAATCTAAACAAGACCAAATAACCAATGTTTTACCTCTTTATTTGAAAAATGAGATTTCCATATGTTTTGTACACAAATCACAAAAATGAGCGATTTTCGGGCTGACATGCGAAGACAAAAGGACACGTGACTTTGTAATGGTAGGTCCGATTTTCGAAAAATTTCTTTCAAAAGTTGCGCAAGACTCGAAAGAAAAAAGTCATAAAATTTCAGTGCAAGATTTTCTTGCGTTAAAAAATTATCGCGAAAAATGTCGAGGGGGGGGGCTTCTCAAGCCCCCCCCCCCCGGGCTAAATAGGGTTAATGCATATTTCATTCGAAACATTTCAATAAAACTGGATGCAGAAATATATAGGACTGATAAATCTTGGATGGTAGAGTGGAATATATCAGGAAATGTGTCCATATTATGTTATGTTTTGTTTAAAAACTTAACTTTTCTCATATTTTCATTTTAATGCAGTGATTTTGGGAGTTATCGTTGTGGTTGGTAAGTTGAACAAATTTCATAGTTTTGAAGTCACTGACGTAATACGTATGGCAATACACACTTCTCAACTAGTGCACTGAAATCCGTTCTAAGGATTTAAAGATCGTGTCAGTTCTTACAATTCCTTGCATCAAACGCAATATGGCCATGGAACAGTGGCCAATTGGACACAGTGTGTGCAGAAAGTTTAAACCTTTTTCCTCGTGCATCTGGTGTGCTTATAGTATTAGTACTTTTGATCAATATTTAAAGTTAATGAGCGCACGAAAATATGTTGAATAACTGTCTCAAAAGAGCTAAAATGGAGATTGATTATTATTATTATTGTTGAGTAACCGCCGTATTTTGCATTTCACAAGAAACTAAAATTACAAAGCATGCTTGCCACCAATTTCTCAATGTCTGATTCCTTCTTTGCTCCTTTGTAAGTAGGAACGTTACCATAGCTCAGCCATCACTGAAAAACTTGCCTTACAATTTCATCATCCTCACGGCATTGTTTGTTGGACTGTCATAAAAAATTAAACATATCCTGTACCAATTTCTCCTTTCTTATCTTACAATCGAATTATAGCGCTTGCTCTCATCGCGGTATACAGAAAAAGGATTGAAGAAGCCATCAAGCAGAGACGGTGCCAAAGAACAAGAAATGGTATGAATGTTTTCCGGTCATCTGGGGTAGCATCGTTCGTCAACTCTTTGGGGGGCAATAATTATATATACACAGGAGCGGATCCAGCCGGCGGCAGAGGAGGGGGCCCAATTCGTGAGAAAATATTAAGCACGAAACAGCCGGCCGAAAATTCGCTCAGTGGGGGGGGGGGGGTGGGGATAGTGAGCACTATTTTTTTTTTTTTGGTCCTCGATAATTTGAAAAATCGCACCCCCCCCCCTTCTTGAGCGCCAGGAGAGGGGGCCCATCTCCTAAAAAAAAGGGTAAATTAACGTGTTTTTACAAGTCCCCCCCCCCTCCCCCCCCCCCCCCCCCACTGGATCCGCCACTGTATATACATATCTTGATAATACTTGTGCCAAAGATTTGTTGAAATTCCCTTTTCTGCATTGGGTTTGTTGTCTTTGTAACAGAAAATGGTACCTTTCTGCCAAAGAAAATAATGTAAACTCATTTCATATCAGCAGTTTACGACAAAGTCCCTATTCCTATATAAATATCTATGGGCGTTAACTGGTATCAGCAAGTGATATTTATTGACTATAAAAAAATCACGACCAATATTGGTCATTAGCTCTGACATGCCCACAGAGGTCGTATACGAAGTGAGTGTCACAACGTATTGTGAAGATAGGGCAAAATTACATGTCATCAAACAAAATATATCTTTAGTAATAGCACTTAATAAGACTCACGTCGCCGTTTTATTCGTCATTGTTTTAATCTGCAAAACATCATAAAGATACTCTAATCAGAACATTCGCTAAAAGGGCATTTCGTTGTGATATGTAATTTTCACTACGGCCACAACACGTGGTAAAGGGTTGGAAGTGTGCGCCCTTTGTGAGGTTATAGCGCCAGGGGGGTGTTTCATAAAGCTGTGCGTAAGGTTACGCATGACTTTACGAATGACTTAAATATCAAGAGCTAAATGGGATAATCAAAGCCTTTTAATTTGCATCAGCTAAAGTGGAACTATGTAGATGTAGATTAACATTATCATTATTAACAAAACATTTTGATGTAAAGTGTATTTTGGGCTACGATTTAATTGTGATTATGGGAAATACAGCCACACTTTCTAAAAATGTCGGGAAAAACTTTGGACATTCCATTTGGCTCTTCATATTCAAATCATTTGTAAAGTCATTCATAATTTTACGCACAGCTTTATGAAACACCCCCCAGGTCTCTATGTTTGGTAATAGTAGGGAGTCAACATACGTTCTGACTGATGAGAAAGATGCGTTTCGCTCAATTCTGTTTTTCTCGTGATACAGGTAATACCACGCCCCAGCTCTCCCCCAATAAGGACGATAACGAAAATGAAGCGGTGAACGAAACTTTGATGACCACGGTTTGTTAACGCTTGCCGGATGTTCAAGGAAATTCACCAAAAGGCATTAATTTAGTTATTCTGAGAGATTTTATTGTATTATTGTCCAGGAATCTACTAGATTCCGCACGAAAGTGTGTGGGAGAAGTAAAAGCAATATATTCTAATCTTAGCATAATGTACAGTTTCTCAGCAGGATATGGGCATCGTGAAATACTATGCGAAGCCGTTTATCAAGTAAATGTAATCAAATTTATGGATAATTCTTTGTGCTGCTTAAATTTTTCATTCACCTGCTTTAATTTTTTGTACTGCGCTTGTCAGAACGCAAATCGCATATTATAAGTTGTTGCTCTTTTGGGGTAAAAGTTTCGCTAAAATGATATAGGTTTGTAATATGTTATATTTCTATATTTTCGTTAAATGATGATTTTCACATTTTTAGCTATGACCTCTCTTATTGATTGATACAGTTTTGATCTTCTACTAACGTTTGGCGAATGCTACATGTACAAATCCGGCTGTTACTTTATTTAAAGAAAATGTGTGCGCTCATTTCATTTCTAAAAGGCATTATATCAAGCCAGAATATGTTTATTCATAAATGAATTCGTGAGGAATACTAGAAACAGAAATAACAATTGCGTTTTTTTAGGGTTGAAATAAAAATATTTCTAGCTCGGTCGTCTTGTTATATAGCGTGTAATTGATGTGTAGAAATTAATATTATTATCATTATTATCATTATTATTATTATTAATGTGTTTGTCATTATAGAACAAAATTAGAAAGCAGGGAAAATATGGACGAATCTATATATCCTTCATAATATATATTCAAATATTTTTAACCAATGTTTAGCTTCCGCTTTATATTGTCTGGTTTTGGCTTTCTGTTCATTCTTGCAATTTATTCCGATGAGGCGAAGACGAAAAGCATAGTGTTTCTTTTCGTTGCTACGTATACATGTACCTTCATTGTGCCTTTAACTCGTTCTGTGCTTCCTTCCTGTTTTAAGGAAATCTAAGTGAGATTATTATGTCTACATACTGTGACATGTTTCTATGATATTTAAAGTTTAAACACTATGTACCTATGTATGTAAACAATAGGTACCATAGCGCTTACAAGTATGTGAAAAGAGCACAAACATTTTACAGTCTCACATGAAGTACACGACATAGATCGCTAGGGGAATAGGTCAGTTTTGAGGAATATTTCTAAGGTAATCTCCTTTATGAAAAGTGGAATGTTGTTCCACGTCTTTGATGCGGCTACTGCAAAACGTTTTTCAGCTGCTGAGAACCTAGATTTTGGAATGATAATTTTACATGTGTCGATTGTTGAACGAATATTACGAGATGGTATATATGTGGAGGGTGTCATTAAGATGCTCCGGCGTCAAATGATTGAGTATTTTGAAAGCATACAAACAGACTTTAAACAGAACACATTGGTGTAGAGGTAAGCAGTGGAGTTACTTAAGTAATGGTGAAGTATAAGTTCTAGACCCAAGGCCAAAGATTAATCTAGGGCACAATTATGAACAGTTTCAAGTTTTCTTCTATCTCTAGTACAAAAACAGTATAAAGAATACTGCAGTAATCCAACCTAGAAAAAAATTAGAGTTCGGACAGCATGGTGACATGTCTTAAAAACAATGAATCTACGAATCCTCCATATAGGAGATGATAATTACAATGACGGACTACGTGGTTTACACGAGGGGACAATGTGAACATAGTATCGATGCAATCACCAAGATCTGTACTTTTAGGGGAGTGAGGAATGAATTGACTATTGTATAAAGTTGTACATCTGTATGTATATTCCACAACTGTGTAAATTTTATATCCGTGGATTGACTTAAGTTATTAAGTGTATATCTTGGGAATTTATTATGGATATGTGGTATTTATTATAATTCTCAAATGTGTGGTATGTATATTTCATGATAGAAATGTATTTCAATATTCAATTATGTTAGAATTAAATTCAAGATATTTCATATTTAAGAATCGATGATTTAAATCAGATAAAAACCGTGTATTGAAATGAAAGAACGCACTCAAATAATGGAGTGCTAAAAATAGGTGCTACATCAGAAGTTGCGTTTGTACTACATGTAGATTTTAGCACCTAAAATGCCATTTTTGACATTAGCCTTGTGGAGCAGAAGAAATCGACATTAAAATCAAGTGTTGGACCAAGGCAATGGATTAGCACATGAAAAGTTATGACATTTTTAAAATCATTATCATTGGCATAGTGTTTGAAGAAAATACACGTTTTTTTAAAGTGTGTTTGTCTACTTCAAATATAATTGATAAATTGAACTAGTCTCCAGTCAGCGTCTCAAATATATACTTGGTCCACAAACAAAAGAAAAAAATAAGAAATTGTTCAGTGAGTTTGTATTGCTGTTTTTTTAGACAATTTATTTGATTGATAGGTTTTTATTGAGAACATTCCATGAATATGATCTAAGTCTTGCAACTTAAAGGTAATACAAAGTTTTGGTATGGGGTCATGAGTTTGGTTCAAATGAACATATTGGAAGCATTATGCGATCCTACAATATTCAGTGATCGTTTTCGCGGTTGAAATCGAGTCTAAAGTTATGAAATTGTAAATAATAAACTTTGTATGTTGTATAGCTCCCTCTCAAGGTCAAGATATTAATTAGGCTATAAAACAATGTTTCTTGACTAAAGTCAATTAGCTATTTCCATTTGGAAATTATATATCACAACTACATATTCTGATATTTTGATGGTCGCAGCTACCATTGCACGGCAGTAGGTGCTATAATTGATAACATTTTACCAGGAGTACCGATAAATTGTTATATTCAATTTGTCTCGAAAGCAGAAGTGTTTTAGGGGCTGAATTTTCTAGTGCTCATAATACATCCACAGGGGCATCCAAATATATCAAAATTGTAAAGAATCACTATCCACTCTTTTCAAATTTTCAAAATTTCCCAAAACTTTGTAATACCTTTAAGTGAATTTTTATTTCTGTTAATTTGCTGCATCTTTTGATTTCCAGACCATTTTTAATCTTGATAAATAAGAATTGTAGCCTACGTATATATGAATCTCATGTAAAGTATACTCTAGGTGCTTTCAATAGCCCATATGTCTCTTTATCAGAACTAGTGTATTTAAACATTAGTTGCAATTTCAATTGATGAATCAGATTGCACCATAGACAAATAAAATCACATTTGTTATAATGTGTTTATTAATATGGTGCAAGTCATGATGTAATACATTCCCTGTAGAGAAAAATAGGGCTCAAAAGTAGCCTTTGCTTACTTTAAAACAAAATTGAAAAAAGGTAACGTAACAAAGGCATAACTTTGAAGATGAAAAAAAATCAACTTGTAGATTATAAAGATATGTGAGCTTAATACTTGACCTGCAATGTTATAATACGTAAACATGATGAATTGCACTTTTCTCTTGTTTTAAGGAAAAAAGAAAGTTGAACATAATTGTTTAATCTTGTAATCAATATTTTCCTGATATCTTTTCTTTGCATACGTTTGGATTAATTGGATCATACGTGGAAAAGGTCTGGAAACAGAACAGTGAGAGAAGTGAGAAAGAGAGCACACACGCAAAAAGAGAGAGGACAAGAAATGAGATAGAACTATTTAATGGTAAGAGATGTTGTCATGAAAATAAGAAATATACGATGATGTGAGGTATTGAAATAGAGAGAGAGAGAGATGGAGATATCATCATGTACGGCTCCCTCCAACTGAAACGGTTTGAAAGGGCTTATAGAATTACACTTGCAGAGGCGGCGGAGCCGGGGGGCAGGGGGGGCACAGTGCCCCCCCCCCACTTTTTCAAGTACCCAAAAAGTGCCCCCTTTTTCATGGGAAAAGTGCCCCTTTAACTTTGTAAGAAGCGCCCCTTTTTGCATAAAAAGTGCCCCTATTACTTTGATATGTGCCCCTGTTAATTTTTAAAAGTGCCCCCTCTCCTTTCCACCTCTGATATGTGCCCCTTTTATTTTGACACGTACCTCTTTTCCCAGACAAGTTCCCAGTTTCCTTTGCAATAAGTGTCTTTTTTCCATTCTCATAAGTGCCCTTTTTAATCTCTAGTAAGTGCCTCTTTTCGGATACGAGAAGTGCCCCTTTTCACTTTTGTTAAGCGCCTCCTTCACCTCTGATAATTGCCCTATTCAAATCTTAGAGGTGCCCCTTTTACTTTGACAATTGCCCCTTTTCCTTTGTAAGAAGTGCCCCTTTCCCTTTTAATAACTACCTCTTTTTAACTCGGATAAGCGCACCTTATATTTTCACATGTGCTCCCTTTCCTTTCTAATAAGTGCCTCTTTTCCTTATGATAAGTGCCCCCATTTAACAAATAGCCCTTCGCCTTTTCATAAATGGCCCTTTTCACCTATGAAAATAGTCCTTTTTCATTCTCCTACTAGTGCTCCTTTTCATGTCTGGTAAATGACCCTTTTCAATTCTGAGAGACAATCGTTTTATTTTGACAAGTGCCCCCTTTTTCCTCCGGATAAGTGCTCTTTTCATCTCTAATAACACCCCCTTTTATTTTGACATGTGCCCCTTTTCCTTCCTAATAAATGCTTTTTTTCCTTCGTAATTTTCGCTTTACATAAAAGCCCCCTTTCACCTCCAATAAATGCCCCTATCAAAATCTGATCTGTGCTTCTTTTCTTTCAACAAATGCACATTTCCCTTTATTATTAGTGCCCCTTTTTCATTCTCATAAGTGCCTCTTTCATATATGGTGTTTGCCCCTTTTCAGGTGCGATAAGTGCCCCTTTTCACCTCTGATAATTAACCTTTTTTTAACAATGATACGTGCCCCTTTTCCTTTCTTATGAGGAACATATCCCTTTTTCATAAATGCCCCTATCAAAATCTGATGATTGCCTCTTTTCCGTCGACAAATGCCCAATTTCCATTCTCATAAGTGCCTTTTCATCCATGGTGAGTGCCCCATTTTCACCTCTGATAATAACCCTTTGTACTTTGACACGTGCTCCTTTTATTTTCTAATAAGTGTCTTTTCCCTTCGATAAGTGTCCCCCTTTCCTCTCATCATTAAACGTGCCCCTAATTTCAAGCGACTAAGAGCAATATCTACCAAAGCTCGCTCGCTACGCTCGCTCACATTTATAGATGTTATAATTATGTTACTTATCAAAGGTCTTTTTAGTTTGCTGTTATGAAAATGTGCTTATTTATAACCCGATGAGGATTGGTTTTTCCTCTTTATAAGATGTAGTTTTCGCACTGTGACCTCACAAATCTTATATTTGTTCTCGCTCGCAAATGATTTTTTCGACCATCACACCCAACTGCAAGGTATGATGCTTTAAAAAGCAATAATTTATACGATGTATAAAGAGAAACAAATATCGAAATCATCCCTGATAATGTAATCAAATTTAGGGGTATATACCAATGTCTAAAAATTATTTATTTTCGCTTTGAGATTTCCCTTTGAAGGTGCCCTTTTTTCCCAGAAAGTGCCCTTTTTTTGTTGGTGCCCCCCCCCCCCCCACTTTGGAAGTCGCTCCGCCGCCTCTGTACACTTGTTTAGGTTCTCGAAAAACAGGGAGGGAGGTTTCAAAATGAGTTTAAAGTTGAACGATTTCCCCCCCCCCTAAAAAAACTTTAAAAAACCCCATATATATATTTATAATCATTTTGTTTAATGTGAGATTAATTTCAAATTAACATTAAATGTTCCCATTTCTTTTTAACAAAATAAAAAAAAAAAGCTTTCTAAATTGTAACAGAATATATGATTGTGCCCCCCCCCCCCTGTGTTCTACTTCTAATATCCCCCAACCCCTTTCTATTTTGTTTCTTTTTCTTTTCTTTTCTTTTTTTTTCTTAAAGCTTGGGTCACCATACAGATAACATTATGATATAGATAGTAAAAATATATAAAAATCACTCTAGTTGTTTAAATTGCAGTCCGAAAACCACAACTCTATTGACATGCATTTATTAACTGAGTAGAATGAGTGTTCTGACGAAAACGGTGTCGAATTATACTTCGGATGTCTTATTTCCGTAAGTAGCCTTACATTGTGCTGAGATTTGGCGAGTAATGGGCATTCAAAGTCTCTTCGACAGGGGCGGCGGAGCGACTTCCACTTTTTTTTTTTTTTTTTTTTTTTTGGGGGGGGTGGGGCTCTTACAAAAAAGGGCACCTTAAAAGGGAAATCTCGAAGCGAAAATATACCAAAAAATTTACATTGGTATATTCCCCTATATTGTGATTAAATTATCAGTGTTGATTTCTATATCTGTTTCTTTTTCTAAATCCTACTACATAGTACTTAACCATCATACTTTGCAGATTGATGTGATGGTATGAATATTCTTTAGCGAGGTCGCAGTGGAAAAATTACATCTTATAAAGAGGAAAACACCAAATTCTGATAGGGTTATAAGTACATTCTCATAAGACTTTTGATGAGTAACAAAATGATATAATCTATAATTGCAAGCGAGCGACATTTGATGGAAATTGGTATTAGTCGCTTTGAATTAGGGGTACGTTCAACTAATGAGAAGGAAAGGGGACACTTATCGAAAGGGATAAAGACACTTAGAACAGAAACGGAGAACGTGTCAAAATATAAAGGGTGTTTATCAGAGGTAAAAAGGGGGCACTTAGTTATAATACAGGAAAATGTGCATTTGTTGAAATAAAAGGGGCACCGATCTGATTTTAATCGGAGCATTTATCAAAGGTGAAAGGGGGCTTTGATGGGAAGGGGAAAGTGGCTCTTATTAAAAAGAAGAAGAGAGACATATTCAAATAAACGGGGCACCTATCAGAGATAAAAAGGAAAAATTATGAAAAGGGGAAGGGGCACTTATACTAAAGGGCGTTAGCTGGAAAAGGGGCATTTATTACTTGCCGCATACCAGTATGCCACAGGAACAGTCTGCGGCAGATCTGCGGCAAGATGAAACTTTGCTCCAGACATGCCGCATACTAGTATGCCACAGGAATAGTCTGCGGCAGATCTGCGGCAGGATGAAACTTTGCTCCAGACTTGCTGCATACTAGTATGACACAAGAACAGTCTGCGGCAGATCTGCGGCAGGGCGAAAGTTTGCTCCAGACTTGCCGCATACCAGTCTGCCACAGGAACAGTCTGCGGCAGGTCTGCCACAGAAAAGTGGGAAATTATACAGTCTGAAGCAAGGCTATAGGCGGCCATTTTGGAGGACCATGCAGGGCCATGAGGTTGCAGGCTGAGCCCAGGATCTTGCAAATTCCTGTGTTAATTAGCACTGAATTGTCTTTTTATCTTCTGTCAAACCAAACAATTTGCTTCAAGTTCAACTGATACCATGAGAGGAATTTATTACACAAGAGGAGACTGAGGAATTAACGGACTGTTTCAAAAAAAATTTGTGTGCCATATGTGATCTTATCTTCAGCCCCACTAACTCACTTTTTTGTTGTAACTAGCACATGGATCTGTGACTCTACTCTGGGCTATGTGTATGCAGTTATTGTATTCCTATTCCTCTACCTCTACTTCTGCATTGTGTTAAACCCATATTTGTAGAATTGTTGAAGCAATTCCAGCTATTTTAGCTGTTTCTACTAATTCAAGGTGCTAGAATGTAATGATGCAATGCATGCTCTCCTGCAAGACTGCATACTTAATTGCCACGTATACTGGATATCAAAGAGTATGCGGCAGCTAGGTCTGCAGCAGGTCTATATAAGATATGAATATTCATGATGAAGAGTCTGCGGCAGGTCTGCAGCAGACTCTTCATCATACTGAAAGAGTATGCGGCAGGTTTGCAGCAAGTCTGCGGCAGACCTGCCGCAAACTCTTCATTATACTGAAAGAGTATGCGGCAAGTCTGCGGCAAGTCTGCGGCAGACCTGCCGCAGAGTCTTCATCATACTGAAAGAGTATGCGGCAAGTCTGCGGCAGACCTGCCGCAAACTCTTCATCATACTGAAAGAGTATGCGGCAAGTCTGCGGCAAGTCTGCGGCAGACCTGCCGCAGACTCTTCATCATACTGAAAGAGTATGCGGCAAGTCTGCGGCAGGTCTGCGGCAAAACTAATTTGCATGTGAAAAAGATGACTGTCTGCGGCAGGACTGCGGCAGATCTGCGGTAAGTCTGCCGCAGGAGTAGGCCTATGCGTCAGGCTCATTTCTTTCCTATGGGCAGTGCGGCGCGATTCAGTGTGTGTGTGTCGGATGTTGTCTCTATTCAAGTCGTCGAAATAACCTCTGCGACGCATTAGCGGTACGGAAAAAAGCGAGTCCTCCCCCCCCCCCCCCCTCCCTCCTCACTCAGTGTTATTTAGGGTACGCATATGCATGTTCCCTCCTTTTGAATACACCCCCTATCTGAGGACTGCCAACATTTCCGAACCCCCCTTTCGCCGGGTTTTCGCGGGCTTTTCCTGCCTTGGAGATCCCCCCAAATCATGAAAAATGCTCAATGTACCCCCTAAATTTCGGAATAATTTCTCAGGAGTCCAAAGAGATGAGAGAAAAAAAATATTAAAAAAACCCTTTTTAAAGAAATCTCCGGGTGAAAAGTTAATACACCCCTTTTTTTTTTACAATTCTCGGGCCGGACTTTGTCGCACGAAAAGTATCCCTTTACCGGACATTTTGGTAACACGCATGGGTTCCCTCCGATCATGGAGTGGGGGGGGGGGGGGACGCGTGCAGTGTAATTGGTAGCTGCCAGCCAATAAAGCAGCCCGACGATGTAATATAGTCATAGTTTGCTTATCAGATGTTACCCATCTGTTATAAGCCCAGCCATTTGGGACCAGCAAAAAAGCCCTGCCAGGCACATGTAGCCTATTAAAACGCTAAGCCTAAATAAGCCCAGGTCCTGTAAAAGGCTATTTCATTGTCAGCGTACTAATTGAGACAAGGCTAAGCCTAGACTACTAGGCGCTAGACTAGAGACTAGACTAATTAGCCCAACCTGCTTTAGCCGAACGATCCAGACGGGTTCCAGGCCAGGTACGTCCAGCCCGACACAGCCGTGAGGCCCATGATTTCCAGCCCAGCCCAACCCAGATAAGCCTGAACTAGCGAACCAATTAGACCAAGTCTCATGATCACTAAATTAATAGACTCTAAAACTGAAACTTAAAAGGAAACAAAACAAACGACCTCACTTGAAATTTTGTTGACACTGACAGTTTGGCATGACATAAATTGATCAATACCAAGCCATTATTAGTATTAACGATAACTTATTGCATGCAGGTAAAGTCAAAATAATCCAGATGATAATGTCACAAAGTGGTAAGTCTAAATCTGAGACTAAGACTGTTTTAATTGAGAGTAGACTAAGTGTAGATATAACATATGAATATGATTCAGATTTTGCCGTGGTTAATTCCAGAAATCGAGACTTGTGTAACCACTAACCAGCTAGTGACAGTGTGTGGTTTACCTACTTAGAATCTAGAGGTCTCGGACTATAGATATTCTACTTGTTATAGTTATTATATAACCTGATAGATTATAAGCCTGCAGATTGCAGTCAGTGTAGACCTATGTATTGGTAGTTTGGTCAACAGTCATCAGGACCAGGAACCAATTGATGTAACTGTTCCGCAATTGAAACTGTACTGGTTGATATTGACAAATTAATGCCTTTTTCAAGTTTGTAATGGAGAAAAAAAATGGTGTTATTTATAGTCTACATGTCGGTAGACCAATCATTAATTAGTTCAGTTGTCGATAAAGTTGCACTTGTGTCGTGTTAAGACTTTGCTATTGACTTATTTTGTGTTACTCCTGAACAATAGCGTAGCTCACTGAGCTAGGATTTTATTTTAAGGGGCAAAGCGCGCTCCCTAGGCGGTGAGTGCAGGGAGGGGGCGCGGAAGCTTTGACATTTCATTAAATAATTAGAGAAAGAAGACAATTCGTCGTACCGTTCCCGACTCTTAATCCTTGTCTGAATTTTCAAAAATAATGTTTGATTCATTGTTGTACATGATTTCGATTTAAAAAAAAAGGATATCTTCAGATATCTTCAGACGTTTAAATCAACCAATCACCAAACAATCAGCATTTCATCATAAGATTTCCATAATTGCTTTCGGGAAATATTAGTCATTATTTGCCACATTATTAACTTATAACTTGTTTATTTCTAGTATGAGAGCGGGGTTATAAATAATGTACATCACTATACTGGCTAGCGATTCTTACACTCTCAGCTGCTCAAAGTAGAATATATATTGTGATGGAAAATGGACTCAAAGGATTTATGTGAGTTCTAGCTTAAACACATTGTTGCAATTCAATGATGAAACAAAGGAGACATCCGTTTAACTCATGTTGGTTCCTTTATTGTGACACCGTCGTGGATCATCATTAGAAAGTGAAGAGATTCAACAACTGTGTGGGATAATTCTTGCAAAAAATACAACAAATGAAAACACTAAATACATGTTCTTGCAATAGGTTTAACACTTAGGAATCCAATTTCCACACATACTCAAGTTCCATTCTGGTGTCAGTAAATCAAAATTGTATAGTTATAATGATATGCCAACTTTCGATAAACCACAAATCTTTAAAGAAGCATAAATGCATAACCATAGCCAAAAGAATAATCAATAACACAAACAAGAAACTTTCTCAAGCCCTAAAACGAGACTAACAATCATGGACTTATCACCTTATCTCTAAAATGATATTCATCCGCGCATTAAATCGTGCGTGAAGAGGATCTCGTAACTAAGATACCTTCACACGTACATACGCAAGTAAACATAGTTTGGCCTTAACTTATTCTAAGTCTACCCATGCTCATAACTAAGTTAAATTCACATATCATCTTCCTGACAAACATCAATTTTAAACTACTTTATTTTTTCACAAAAGAAAAGGTCTTCAAAAGACCGTCTATACTATCAATCAAACTTTCAACGAATCCATGTTCGCGATTCGTTTCACGTCACTACACACATATCGCTTCCAGCCATAGTGCGGCTGTAATCTCTATAACTTGCAACTACTTTCAGTGGCATTTTACAGCACTCTATTATAAGAGATATAACTCAATGAATAAACATACCTTAAGGATTATCTAAAGAGTTCCCATCTCAACATAGAAATGCTGGAACTGAAGCAAACTGCTAAACTGTTGGCGACTGTCGTCGCTGTAAGCGAACTGCTATTACGTAGATAACAACTATCGTCTTTCCCTTATTCCCCGAACTATTTCTTCTAGTCTCGTCACAAGTGTTAAACATAACTTTCAGAACAAGAAAGGAGTCATTCCATGACATATATGATACTATCTGTTTCTTTTATAATCTTTTTAACAGTCTTTGTAATATTTCTTTGTCTGCTCCTTTTTCTTCCTACGTCCTCTTACTTTTTGTTGACTACACCCCTGCCTTTTAATGCCCCCAATCAAATCTGTGAGGTGCCCCTTTAAATTTGTAAGAAGTGCTCGTTTCCCTTGTAATAACTAACTCCTTTGACTCAAATAAGCGCATCTTTTATTTTCACATTTGCTCTTTTCCTTTCTAATAACTGCCCCTTTTCATTATGCTATTATGTGCTCCCATTTTACAAAAAAGAGCCCTCCCCTTCTCATAAGTGCCCCCGTTAATCTCTGGTAAATGACCTTTTTCATGTACAAGACGTTACTCCTTTTCACTTCAGATAAGTGTCCCCTTCACCTCCGATAATCGCCCCTATTCAAATCTGAGAGTTGCTCGATTTACTTTGACAAGTGCCCGTTCCCCTCCTGCTAAGTGCCCCTTTTCAGCTGTAATAAATGCCCCTTTTTCTTTCCATCTAACGCTCTTAAGGCTTCTTATAAGTGCCCCTTCCCCTTCTCATATTCATTCCTTTATATTTTGACACGTGCTCCGTTTCTTTTCTAAGTGTCTTTATCCCTTCCGATAAGTGTCCCCTTTCCTTCTCATTAGTTGAATGTACCCCTAATTTAAAGCGACTAATACCAATTTCCATCAAAGGTCGCTCGCTTGCGATTATAGATTATATCATTTTGTTACTCATCAAAAGTCTTATGAGAATGTACTAATAACCCCATCAGAATTGGGGTTTTCCTCTTTATAAGATGTAATTTTTCCACTGCGACCTCGCTAAGAATTGATTGATTTTTTTGTTTTGATTGATTTTTTATTCGACAAGCTTCCAACATACAACAATATACAATAATAACAGATCAAAAATAAGTCAGCTTGAACAGGATAACCCACGAAAGCTCGAGAGCTTATTTCCAGTGGGGTCCCTTACAGACATGTATAAAATTAATAAGTTAAAATAGTATTATTTACAGACAGATAAGAAAATTAAAAGAACTACTTATTAAAGATAATAATAATAATAACAACATTAAACTGATGATAGAAATGATATTAAGTATAAGAAGAAAAAGAAGAAGGAGAAGAAGAAAAAGAGGGGAAGGAAGAAGAGGAAAATAATGATGAATTTGTAGAATTTCTATAACGTACGAAAACATAAGTATATACAACATGAAAAAGTATGAACCGACAGAAGAATACAAATTTCAATCATATAACATGTCATTCACTTCTCTTCTCTGACTGTCAAGTATTAGGTATTCCTTTAATTTCCTCTTAAAATGATCATAGTTTCCTATTTCTTTTACACCATTGGGAAGGGAATTCCAATGTTTTATGGCATAAGACATATATGATGCTAACCATCATACCATCACATCAATATTCATACCATCACATCAATCTGCAAAGTATGATGGTTAATTAGTATTATCTTGTATGATTTATAGAGAGAAACAGATATAGAAATCAACACTGATAATTTAATCACAATGTAGGGGAATATACCAATATCAATTTTTGGGATTATATTCGCTTCGAGATTTCCCCTTTTAGGTGCCATTTTTTGTTGGTTCACCCCCCCCCCCCCCCCAAAAAAAAAATGAAGTCGCTCCGCCGCTTCTGTCAAAGAGACTTTGAATGCCCATCACTCGTCAAAACCCACAAAGATACAAGTTTTACACCTGTACGCAGCCAACAAACAAAACGATGTCTCAGTTCCCAGCAAAGCTTCAGCAACTACGTAATGGATGTAATTTCAAGGAACTAGAGAACATGCTGAGAGATCGGTCGGTCGTCTGATGTGCAGACGTCAACATCAAGTATTGGGAACGCCCAAGTTGACTTTTGAGAATGCTGTGAACATTGCAACAGCGATAAAAGTCGCAAAGCGAAATTTAGAACAGATCAAGAACATTGGAATGCCGCAAGATAAACCTACGTCTGTTCATAAGCTGCAGAAGAAGGCTCCAGATCTAGAACCGCCGACAAGGACTCGAGCAAGGGTATCCAAGCATATTGCAAAAAAAGTGTTAGACGTGTGGTGGTAGCCTTGTGCCTGGGACGCGTAAATTCCGCGATACAAGTGCTCTTAAACAGGTCACACAAAGAGCGGACAAAGAGCCAGTGTGATAAAAGTGAAAGCTTATCAGCAAAAATTCTATCAGAAGAAGAGACTGTATTCAAAGAAGACATATCACTTATATGATGGAGAATCAGATTCATCAGAAGAAAAGATGGACCCCTTGGAAGATGAATCGATCAACAAGTTATCAAACACTGATAGCCACTATGTTAATGGACGGCAGAGAAGTTCAGCTCGAAATGGATACTGGAAGCCCATGGCCTATCGTATCGACGAAGTTTTCAGGAAAATCAGGAAAGATTCTAAACTGACTTCCAGTAACATCAAGTTGAAATCCTACACAGAAGAGAAGGTAGAAATCTACGGAGAAGCTGTGGTCGACATTCAGCTTGAACCGCAAATAAAGCCAGATTAAGCAAGGTGTAGTTCAAAAGGGTACAAATCTAATGGGAAGAGACTGGATACGGAAGTACCGAACGCACGAGGAGGAAATCCAAGCCAACCTAATATCCATGAAGTACAACATGTGTTAAAAGAAGTATTTTAAAGACATCAAGGTGTTTTCAACGCTGAGAAGTTAAGGAAGATGCAAAATTTCCAAACCAAAAATTTCTCCAGGATATGAAGGATCAGCCAAGATTCATCAAAGCTAATCCGATGCCCTATGCAATACGGAAGAAAGCGGATGAGATATTGGATGAACTCCTAAAAGAAGAGGTCATCGAGCTAGTCAACTTCTTGAAGTTTACCTGCACGATTGTTGATGTGAAGAAACCTGATGGTAAAGTGCGAGTTTGTGGGAACTACAAACTCACAGCCAATAAGGTGCTTCGTGTTGAACAGTACCAATACCGAGAAATGCAGCAAACTAGAATTGTCTCGTGCCTACCATCCGATTGAACTTGTAAGTAATGCGAGAATGTAAACTTCTATCACAGAAGACTATTCTAGTATACCAGATTGCCTTTCGGCAGAGAAAGTGCACCGCCCTCTTCCAGCGAACGATGGAAATGCTCTTGCCAGAACTGCCAATGTGTCGCCCATATTCAGGTGAAATAAGCGTGAGTGGAACCAGAGGTGAGGAGCACCTAGCCAACATAGAAGCAGCATTAGAGTGTCTTGAGAAGAATGGACTGCGCTTAAAGAAGGGAAAATGTGATTTACGATGGACTCTAGCTGTCGACTTTCTTGGCCACAGATTGGACAAGCAAGGTATCAGCCCACTCCTTCAAAAAGTATTTTTGCAGGGTTACTACAGGAGATTTCTACCAAATCTCAGCACAAAGATAGAGCCACTTACGGAAATAAGACATCCGAAGTATAATGTAAGATACTAATCTCTGTTTTGAAAGGATATTTTTTGTTTCAGTTGACGATCGGAGTATGACGTCAGAAGCGATGGTTTTTTGGTTGAATTTTTGGTCTGCCGAGTGGGGGCGTAACAATTTAGCTGCACATGATTCTCTATTTGGGAAAGTTATCGTTCTGATATGCAATCAATAATTTAGAATTCCAGACAAGCCCAATGTTGTGAGTATAATTTGAACATATGATGTTGATAATTGATAACTAGCCGTCAGTTTGAGTTGGGTGTTGGTTTTATACAGTTCATAGTTTTCAGATAATTTGATGTATAAAATTTGTTATGAAAGTGATTCGTACGCACAGTAACTTTGTATGATGCATTACGCGTGCAGTTTACATAATACGGTTCATGTGTGTAGTGCTATGGGGACAGTCTGTTGTACAGACCATGTTGTGTTATTTGAATATCATTTATATATAGGCAGTTGTATAAAGTGACGGAATGAAGATAAATTCTGGTAACTGTAGACATGTATATAAAGAGGAATTTAGGGTAATATGTGTAGAGCCAAAAGGGTTATTGTTTTATCATGCTCACACATACAACAGTGAACTAAGGAAACTCAAGCAGCCATATTAGGGTATCATAAATTTATTATTCATTTATTATGATGCTAAGGAAATAGAACATAATCTATAGGGTTATTGATATTTCATTTTGGAACAGTGAAATATGTAATTTCAGTAAACATGCATTAATCATAGAACTAATTTGATGCAAGATTGATTGTAAACACAGTTTAAAATTGACATATTATTTATGATTGTTTAATTCTGATTAAATTTCAGGTTGAACCGCCTTTTGTGAACGGTATCGCATCATGCTTGAAATTGTCGCTATTTATTGAAGTGCAGTCAGTCCGATTGGCAAGTTATACGCTACATATAATTTGACACAGTTTTCATGGAGTTTTCAGTTTTCAGTCAATGGAGTTGTGGTTTCGGACTGCAATTTAAAAAAAACTAGAGTGATTTTTCTATATATTTTTATGATTGATATAATATAATGTTATTTTGTATGGTGACCCAAGCTTTAAGGAAAAAAAAGGAAACAACTTAGAAAGGGGATAGGGGATATTAGAATTAGAACACAGGGGGGGGGGCACAATCATATATTCTGTATCAATTTAGAAGGCTTTGTTTTTTTCTTGTTGAAAACAAATGGGAACATTTAATGTTAAATTTGAAATTAATCTCACATTAAATAAAATTATTATATATATGTTGTTGTTTTTAGGGGGGCAGTCGTTCAACTTTAAACTTATTTTGAAACCTCCCTCCCTGTTTTTTGAGAACCTAAAACAAGTGTAATTCTATAAGCCCTTCCAAACCCTTTCAGTTGGAGGGAACCGTAAATGATGGTGGTCCCCCACATGCTCCAACTGTTTATATCTCCATCTCTATCTCTTTCACAACCTCACATCATCGTATATTTCTCACTTTCATGACATCTCTCACTATTAAATAGTTCTTTCTCATTTCTTTTATTTTCTCTTTTTGCGCGCGCTCGCGCTCTCTCTCTCTCTCTCTCTCTGTCTCTCTCTCTCTCTCTCTTCTCTCACATATGGAAACGTTGTATCATCCGCTCAATCTGACTTGCGTGCATCGAACAAATAAGCATTTTTCCACGAAAAAGTGAAGTTTTCTAAAATGTGCGTTTCTTTCCAGCATTGGGGCGCCCGGAATTCAATCGGGTAAGCTTTTTCATAAAGTATAATATAAAAAGACCATATGCAAATTTTATGTACTTTTGTCGGAAAAAATACATTTATCCAGCACAATGTCGTCTCTTTTTGCGTTGGAGAAGAGCAAATAGCGAGTTTCAATCAAACTTTGGCCGCTATCGCAAGCTCTCACTCGTTTCACTGTGGTCAAGCGACTTTGGGGCAAGCGGTTAATGAAAATACTAATCGTTAGCTTTCTTCTGGTATTAAACTTGTTTTGATTGATTGTATAATTTTGTCGGAATAAAGGAGGCTCGACCAATAACTTATCAGTGTCTGAATTGACCTTTTGACCTTGAATTCCCTGATGCAAGCGCACTTATGACGTCATCTTCGCTAAATCGGCGTCTTTTATCGTAGAATGCGACACTTTCACAATGTTTATACATCTTTTTTTAAACTATTAGTAAGATTTAACATATTTTTTCTGATATCACTGAAGTTTGGGGTTTTATTTAATGAGTAATTTTAAAATAAGAGCCATTTTACTGTTTTAATTTACTGGATCGTACCATTCAAGTCGCAGGGTAGAAAGATGCATTTTCCAACCGCGCCAAATTTAATTTACGTTCCGACATTCTGTTAAATGGGTTCGTGTTGTTAAGAATCCACTGCTTTCTGCTCCAACAAACGTCCACATGCGGAGTCGTTTATCAACTAAATTATTTAAATTTATGGATGCTTTCTAGCTTCCCAGGTGTTTGTGTTGCTGTTTAAGCATTTCATTCACCTGCTATCATTCTTTGTACTCCAATTGCCAGAACGCAAATTTCATTTTGGTTTTATAGTTTCATCGGAGTCGTTTATCAACTATATGTATTCAAATTTATGAATGCTTCCTCCCCAGGTGCTTGTGGTGTTTATGCATTTCATTCACCTGTTATTATTCTTTGTACTCCAATTGTTAGAATACAAAATGCATTTTGGTTTTATAGTTTCATGCAATAAGTAAGTCAATAAAAGAGTTCTGCACAATAAAAACAATGTGTGTCCCTATTGTACAATGCAATGTGTCCCCTCATTTTGTAATAGTTAATTTACGCATTCACATAATGGAACTACCTGCCCGATGAAGCCAGTGGCCTGTGATCCCTGAGCACTCAACACCGTGTGGGAGTCAGTTTGTGATCAACTTCTTTTATGAGACAAATACAAGCAAACGTTTCCATATGTGTTCTGTTTCCAGACCTTTTCCAAGTATGATTCAATTTAATGCAAACGTTTGCAAACCGAAAATGAAAAGATATCAAGAAAAGTTGTATATAAGATTTAACATTATGTTCAGCTTTTTTTTTTTTTTTTTAAACAAAAAGAAATTGCAATTCATCATGTTTACGTAATAAAACATTAAAGGTCAAGTATCAAGCTCATTTTTTTTTCTTCTTCAAAGTTATGCGTTTGTTACGTTACCTTTTTTCATTTTTTTTTAAAGTAAGCAAAGGCTACTTCGAGCCAAATTTTTTCTCTACAGGGAATGTAATGATCATGACCTGCACCATATTATAAAACACATTATAACAAATATGATTTTATTTGTCTATGGTGCAATCTGATTCATCAATTGAAATTGCTATTAATATTTAAATACACTGGTTCTGATGAAAAGACATACGGGCTAGCCTATTGAAAGCGCATAGAGTTCACTTTACATGAGATTCATATATACGTAGCCTACAATTCATATTTATCAAGATTACAAATGGTCTGGAAATCACAAGATGCAGCAAATTAACAGCATTAGAAACTCACTGAACAATTTCTTTTTTTTTCTTTTTGTGTACCAAGAACATATTTGAGACGCTGACTGGACAATCGATAAATAGATAGATGAATGGTATTTATTGATTCATTTCCATGTAACGCAGTTACAAGTAACTGAACTGTGCATGAATAAAACATTGATGGTGAAGACAATTATACATTTCAAGAGATATCACAGTAAAAAGTAACTGAATTGCACATGAGTAAATTGCTGGGAAAAAGCAAGTATATATTCAAGATGTCACACTACAATCTACATAATTATGAAGAGCGTGTATATACTATATACCCATATTGCTCCGATTGTCTCATTTTCGCTCGCGTGAACATTGCCAGCACAAACCACTGACCTCTATCTCCTGTACGGATCATCGCACATTCCCATTTATTATACGTTATGTACTAAAAGGCTGTATTGTCTGACCGTCATAAATATTCATGTTTTTGCTTACCTCGGCTAAATGTTTGCATTTACTAAATTGAAAAATTACGGTGGGGGGTTGGATGAAATGGACATAATGAAATGGGCAGAAGTGATCTATGATAATTCATGCTTTTTATGTTTCGTGTGCTCGACCTATAATCTTCAAATCGCTTGGCAAACTGAGTACAAAGTTAGACTTGTTTCACATGTGTATTATAGGCAATGACGAGCTTGCATCCTATTTTGAAAAATTACGGTGGGTGAACTTTCAAAAGTCAATGAGACATGAGGGCTCCAATGAAAGAGCTAGTGATAAGGTACGTCGGGGTGGATGTGCTTTTCGTTTAAACAAAAAATGAATTTTTAACGATTTTTTTAAAAAACGTCCATAGGCTAACATGTTAGGCTGCTGGCTCAAACCATGCTCTGACGATAGGGGGCGTCGTGAAATGAGACTAAACGGAGCAATATGATTAATCTTATACATTATTACCCGTATCAGACATCTGAGCAGTGGTTTTACACAATCATATTACACTTGTTTGTAATCCTAAAAGGGCTAATCAGTGAATATTATACAAATAATACACAGCAGTGAGGGCATTAGTAAGAATTACCCACACAAGGTACCTTTGGAAAAGTCTAACACGCCCGAGGCGATAGCGATTTTTTTAAAAGTCCGAGGCGATAGCCGAGGGCGTGTTAGACTTTTTCAAAGGTACCGAGAGTGGGTAATTTTATAATGCCCGAACAAAATGATGTGTATTATTTGTTTTATAAAATTATGACTTCGATCCTTGTTATTTGATCAATTACCCTCATATCAAACTAAAAGGCCCGAATTCACAAAGAAGGTTTAAATCTAATGGTTTAAATCCTCATTTACATAACCCATGGTTTAAAATAAGCGCAAATTGAGGCGTACCTTGCCTTGCGCGCGTCTAATATTGGACCTCTGACTTGTGTCGCGCTTATGATAGCAGCAACAAGCTAGATGTGTTAATGACCGGTCATTATCATTGGGTAATGACCGGTCAATACTTAAATTACGCGTTAGGCAAAATAAATGCCTGGTCACGTGTACGCTTTCAACCAATCATTTGATTAGGATTTAAGTCATCATCTTATAAAGGACCATATTCGCGCCTTACTTTGTCATTTTCATTGCGCATCTATTATGCGTACGAAAACCTGCGCACTTTGCGCGCACTCTACTGTTACGTATTAAAGGTAAAGACCAGTATTGGAAACGCCCCAATTTCAAAAAATGAAATTGAAGCTCTTTATTACCAATCATGTGAAAGAATATGTTTTGACTAATACATGATGATACAAATTTTGCCGGGAAACCGCCTACTAATTGATATATTTGGTAAATTAGTTTAGCTATTGGACTGTGAGAGATAAATGCACGTGTCGTGCACGTGTGCGTAGTCCCATATACATCTTTCTGTGTACAGTGCTTGTAACTTTACGAAGACTGGGCCAAATTTCTTATCATTTTGATGATTCCAGAACCTTGCAGTACACACCAATACTATAGATCGATTCCACAACGTTTCTTTCACAATGCAATCGCATGACCATAACTGGTCTTTATCTTTAATCACACCAAAGGCACACGCTGTTTGCAGTGTATCGAACATTTCTTCAAGCACTGGATGCACAGTGCTAGCTAGTTTGACAAAGTTTTTTAAAGTTCTTTGAGATTGTCATGTTTGTATTTGCTCTAGATGTCTGATTTGGATAATAATAACAATATTGACTGGCTCAATTACTTTCGGGAGATACCACATATATTGCCCTCACAAGACCCATATTGCCCTCGTCTTCGACTCGAGGCAATATGAATCTAGTTTGGGAAATATTACGTAGTATCTCCCTCAAGGCCAGTCCATATTATATAAATATTTCAATTTAAAAATTTGAGTTAAAAAAGAAAGACAGATAGGAAAACAGGAGAGAGAGAAAGAGAGAGAGAGAGAGAGAGAGAGGCGAAAGTGGACAGATAGACAGAGAGGGAAAACTATTATGTACATGCTGATAAAATACAAAGATACATTGCAAAACAAATATGAATATTATAAGGTGAACATTAGAAATATTAAAATATAAATATAGATATGCATCGCATTCTTCATGTCATAAAAAATACATGGACTAACTCTTTGTAAAATATCAGACCTCAGATTTATGAATTAATTATATACTAAGGAATATGAAATTGTAAACAAAAAAAATTAAAGGAGAAATTTGACAATTTAATTTGTTTCAAAGTAAATTTTTTATGCCAATGATAATTATGAAAATCGTCATAGCTTTTCATGTGCTAATTCATTGGCCTTGGTCCAGCACTTGATTTTAAGTCCGTTTGCTTCTGCACCACAACGTTTTCGTCAGAAATGCCCGGGTCCCCCCTCCCTCCCCCTTCCCCCACTCCGGGGTCTGATGGACTGTATGCGTGTTCCCAAAATCTCCGGTATTAGGGGTACTTTTTCGCGCAACAAAGTCCGGCCCGTCATTGACTTTCACACCGGAGATAGGGGGTGCTTTCAAAAAGAGGGAACATGCATACGCGTAGGCCTACCCTTAATAACACTAAGGAGTTTTCGCACGGCGGCGAACGTATTTAAATGAGCTCGCCACCCCGTACAAGCTCGACTCCCGACGCTAATACAGTTGAATACCGTCGTAGGTTTGGACGCTACGCGGAAATTTTCGCTCTGAGTGCGACCCCCCGCTAAGATTAGCGTTGTAGAAGGCCACGTCGCCGGTTGCGAAAAATCGCTACTGAGTGGGAGGGGGGGGGGCAGAAATGACATTTAAGGTGCTAAAATCTACTACAAATGCAACTCCTGATGAGCCAGCACCTATCTTTGAGCATTTTTGAGTGCGTTCTTTTTTAATTTCAATACACGGTTTTTATCTGATTTAAATCATCGATTTTTAAATATAGAATATCTTGAATTTAATTCTAACATAATTTAATATTTCAATACATTTCTATCATGAAATATACACATTTGAGAATTGTAATATATACAACATTTACATAATAAATGCCAAAAATACACTCAATAACTTATGTCAATCCACTTATATAGTACAGTTGTGCGATATACATACAGATGTACAACTTTATGTACATGGTCAATTCTTTCCTCCTCTAAAATTACAGATCTTGGTGAATGCATTGATACTTTGTTCACATTAATGTCCTCTCATGTAAACCACGTAGTCAGTAATCGCAATTATTATCCTCGCAATTTATGTAGGATTTGTAGATTCATTGCTTTTAAGACATGTCACCATGCTGTCCGAGCTCTAATTCTTTCTAGGTTGGATTATTGCAGGATTCTTTATACCTGTTTGTGTGCTAGAGATAGAAGGAAAATTGAAACTGTCCAGAATCGTGCCGCTATAGATGAATCTTTGGTCTTGGGTCTAAAACTCATACTTCAAACTTACTTAAGAAACTCCACTGCCTACCTTTACACCATGTGTTCTGTTTAAGTCTGTTTGTACGCTTTCAAAATACTCGATCATTTGGCACCTGAAATCCTGAATATCATATCTATACATCATCTCGTAATCTTCGCTCAACAACCGACACATGTAAAATTATCATTCCCAAATCTATAGACTCTCAGCAGCTGAAAAGCCTTTTGCAATATAGCCGCATCAAAAATAAAGATTTGGAACAACATCCCACTTTCCATATAGGAAATTTCCAATCTTGCTACTTTAAAAAGATCATTAAAAACTGACCTATTCCCCCAGCGATTTATGTGGTCTACTTCAAGTGAGACTGTACAATGTTCGTCCTCTTTTTATATATTTGTATTTGTAAGCGCTAAGGTACTTATTGTTTTCAGCGCTACTAAATATTCAATATTATATACCTCACTTAAGAAATCCAGCCATCTGATTGGTCGAAATTGCATTCATAAACTTTAACTATTCCTGTAAAATTCCCGGTAAAATTCCAAACCCATGTAATAGTTCTAAAAAATAGTTCTAAAATCCCAGTAACCATGGTTACCGGGAAAAAAGTTCAGTCTCGGTGAAATACCCATATGTTTACATGTTAAAAAATGGTTTGAGCGGATACCGTACGTGTGCGATGAATTGGTCGATAATTTTAATACAATTGAATCTCGATCGATCTTACCGACAATTTTATCTTGCATTGTTGACATGAAGACGAAAATAAATTTCCAAAAACAACATCTGCCGATAGATCTTGATCTAAGTTCGTGCCAATGCATTGCAAAAGTAAAAGAAGGGCCCGTTTAATGGAGCTGCCGCGAAGCTTCCAGCACGCGAAGCCGTTTTCAATCCATTTTAATGTATACATCAAAGAAAACTGCTAGGAGTGGTATGCGTGCGCGATGGCCGAGCGGTCTAAGGCGCTGATTTGAGTCATATCATCTTTGGTACGCAAGAGATCGAATCCCATGTTGGACAACAACAAAAAAAAACTTTTGTTTTTCATTTTTTTAGTCTACTCTCAAAGATACACTCATAAAAATCAACCGTGCAGATAAACTTGATAAAGGCCAAGGTGGTGTCATAAGTTGACTTTTTTTCAGCATATAAAAGTATTAATGACTGCTTTAATTTTCGAGAAATAGTTGTTTTTCTCAAAGCAGTCATTAATACTATATTATTACATATACTGTATATACATAGTGTTTGATTTTTAAGCGAGAAAGAAGACGGTGCCAAGAGCAATATTTTAGAAACATGTTACAGTAGTGTAATAAGGTCGAGGGTTCGAATCCCGACACGGCACTAATATCCTTTGGCAAGATATTAACCTGCACTTCCTACTCTGCACCCAGGTGTTAAATGGGTACCCAGTAGGATGCGGCCGTCATTATTGGTCAAACAGTTTTTGAGCGTCAAGTAACGCCTGGCTGGAATGCTCCCCGGGGAGTGAAGATTGTACACACAGTGTGTGCGTGCAAGAACTGAATCTAATGACCGGGGTAATAGTATAATTGAAAAGCTCTTAGAGACATTTGCATTAAGCGCTATAGAAAAGCTAGATATTATTATTATTATTATTAGACAAAATAATCGCACTTACATTTCTCTTAAAACAGGGAAGAAGCCCAGAAAGAGTTGAAGGCACAACGAACGTACATGTATACACGTAGCATCGAAAACAAACACTATGTTTTTCGTCTTTCCCCTTGTCGGAATAAATTGCAAGAATGAGCAGAAAGCCAAAATCAGACAAAATAAGCAGCAGCTAAACATTGGTTGAAGATATTTGAATAAAATGCTAAAAATATCTTGCTTTATACTTCTCCCATACACTTTGGTGCGGAATCTTGTAGATTCATTGACAAGAATACAATAAAATCTCTCGGAATAACTAAATTAATGCATTTTGGTGAATTTTCCTTGAACATCCGGCAAGCGTCAAGAAACAGTTTCGTTCACCTATTCATTTTCGTTATCGTCTTCGTTATCGTCCTTTGTTGTGGGGGAGAGCTGGTACATGGCACTACCTGTATCACGAGAAAAACAGAATTGAGCGGAACGCATCTTTCTTATCAGTCAGGACGTATTTGACTTCCTACACTGGGAAAGTGAACATATTATATTATTATGTTAATAATAGTGCTAAGTATCACCAAACATAGAGACCTGGCGCTAGACCTCCACCAAGGGCGCACCCCCCAAACGTCTCACCACGTTTTGTGGCCGTAGTGAAAATTACATATCAGAACGAAATGCCTTTTTAGCGAATGTTCTAATTAGATTATGTTCATGATGTTTTGCAGATTAAAACAATGACGAATAAAACGGTGACGTGAGTCTTATTAAGCGCGATTACTAAAGATTTATTATGTTTGATGACATGTAATTTTGCCCCATCTTCACAATACGTGGTGACCACCCACTTCGTATGCGCACTCTGTCAGCATGGCTGGTCTATTTAAATGGCGACAACTTCCTATTTTGCGTGGTAGCGGAAAGTTGATATTGGTCATGATTTTTTTTTCTAGTCAATAACTATCACTTGCTGATACCAGCAAACGCAATAGATATATTTGAATGGAAATAGGGGCTTTGTCGTCAACTGCTGATATAAAATGAGTTTACAATTTTTTCCGTTACAAAGACAACAATCCTAATGCAAAAAAGGGCAGTTCAACAAATCTTTGGCAAAAGCATTGTTAAGATATTATCTAATTATTCCCCCCCCCCCCCAAAAAAAAAAAAAACGCTAAATATAATAGTTTTCGAACAATGCCACCAAAGATCACCGGAAAACATACATACCGAGTGATGTTTGTTGAGGTAGTCTCTGCTTGATGGCCTTTTGATTCATTTGTCTGTATAACACGATCAGAACAAGCGCTATAATTCGATCGTAAGATATCGAGGAGAAAATGTAAACAGGATAAAAAGTTACACTTTTGATGACAGTTCAACAAAGAATTATGTGAGGATGGTGAAATTGTAAGGCAAGGGTTTTCAGGGATGGCAGAGATATTTGTAGTTTTAGTTTCTTGTGAAATTCACCAGCCTGTGGTTACTCAGCAAGAACAAGAATAAGTAATCTTCTGTTTAGCCCTATTGAGACAATTATTCAACATATTTTCGTGGACTCGTTAGCTTTAAATTTTGATTTATAGTACTAACTAATTACTAAGCCTACCAGATGCACGAGGAGAAAGGGCAAAATTGTATGCACGCACTGTGTTCAATTTATTTTCCATAGCTATATTCCGTTTGATGCCAGGAATTGTAAGAAGGGAAATGATCTTTAAAATCCTCAGATTGGAAACACATCGAGAGGTTCAGAATCATTGTTTTCGACTCAAATTGGCTATTTTTACCCATACATTTTGTTTTTAGAAAGATTACATATTATTAGAATAATCATAGATATGACATAGGAGAATGGGAGGGGGGCACTACGCCTGGTATTTTACAGTTCCAATATCAATTAATGTCACCATTACCTCATATTCGGGCAGTGAAGTGCCCGAATATGTGAGTAACGAGATGCCATAATTTCAAAAATGTCAACTATTTGTTGCCTCTTTTCGAATTTAAGCGCGCTAATTCAGAAGTTTGAATCGCTGCATATTACTATAGTGACTTCAAAACTTGTATGAAATGTATACAACTTACCGAACCCAGCGAAAACTGGAATCACTGCATTAAAAAGAAAATATGAGAAAAGTTAAGTTCAAAAAAGGAGAAAAACATAATATTGACATATTTCCCAATAACCTCCACTCTACTATGATTAAAGATTTACACAGTACAATGTATTTCTGCATTCACTTATATTTTATTTTTGCTAAGGAAATCTGCATTCAGAAAATCACTGTGTTAAAAACGAAGGCCAAAACTGAAATCCTAAAACCGTCGTTTAACACTGAGTGACCACGCAGACTTTATATTTCATATAATGTGAAGATTCGTTTTTTATTATCAATTCATTTCTAAACTTCCATTTACCTCTCTTCGTCTGCCTCTGTTTTCCCTTCTTTTCAAAATTGGGATTGTACTGATCAGAACAGGCAGTTGTACTTGTCACACCCCTATGCTTAAAGTGTACCAATCATCTAAAACAACAGTTGCGTACAGCTAAAATGTATGAAATCAACCTCGAAAACTTCACACGGCTTTCTAAGTGCTGAGAAAGTAAAGAATATCATAAAGCGGCTCGAATTGAACCCAAGTCAGAGTTGGGTTCGTTGCGTCGAGTAGTTTACTCATTAGTCGCCTTTATTTATCTTTATTCTTGAGAGTGTATATAAACTTGCATATTTTCTTTACAGAAGTAATATCGAAGCCCAAATTTCAAGCTCATATTTTGAATACAGAATGAGAACAGGGAACTGTTAACATACAAAAAAAAAAATGCGGATATTGGTGCACCTTAATTATGGGATTATTCAATTGTGCTGAGATATTAACAATTCATTTAATAGACTTTGCAAGAAACATCTTCCCTCTCTTTATAATGCATAATTTATATCAAGACATCTCTCATACCGAAATGCTATTCTTTCTTTTCCCTTCAGCAAACTATGTTATTATTACTTGTGCGCCTGGTGCATTCAATTGTTAAGCCTTATGGGTTTTTTAAGGATACACTATTTTCCATGTGTACTATGGTCTATAATGTCATATTTTCTTTATATTTTGAATGTTATTATGTCAATTTATATGTAACTTTGATATTGTTATCTATTATGATTACATTTTTCATCTGTATATACTGTCATGATGATGGAAATAAATTTCAATTCAATTCAATTTTGTGAGTATTGTTCCTGGCTATTTTGGTCATAAATGGGGCAAAGAATCGCACTTGTGTTTTTCGGTTGATTTTTAGGATAAGGGATAGGGTTACTATTAGGAAAGTGCTTAACCCTGGTTTGAACTGAAGAAATTCGGCCGGAGGAACCGTCTCTAGACCACGTATATATCGTACAATCTGAAGCGTCTACCCCTGTACCACTACCCTTATACTTTTATTTTTATATAATACGCAAATGCTAAATGAAAACTGTACATAAGGGGAAAATATACTGGCAGAACTTGAATTTTACTGAAGATAATCAAATATTATGTGGCAAATGTGATTAACACAATTCAAACTAGGCAAGCTCTTTACAATTGCAATGGCCCATATCCTAACCTGCAATCCACCACAAATCCGAATGGCTGTTTACAGAACCGTTGTCGTCATTTGATGTTGTGTTCTGTGTCGGTGCCGTTGGTGTGGGTGTGCTTCCATGGCGTGGTCGGATGTTGACGAAGGCCGTTGCACTCTCCTGACCGCTTGTATTAAGCGTGGCGACACAGGTGTATGGTTTCTCGCTCGGATATGCTTGTATGCTTGTTGTGACGTTCTCCGTTATTCCATCTGCGTTGAGGTATGATATCATCTCCTGCTGGATATGTATTGTGTCGTTGTTCATCCAGTACAGCTTGGTGAGTCCTATCGAGCCTCCATCAGCACGGCAGGTTAAATTGATAGGCTGGCCATTATCGCTATCAGGAATCATGGGAACGATTCTTGGATAGAGGAGTTTCGGCGGAACTGCAAAAGGAGAGAGTGACAATAGAAAAGTAACAGCTCTTCCGAGTTGGCTACTACATACAAAATTGGTAAAGGGGAATTTTCGTACATGGTCTAGGTGGCAACTAGATTTAATTTATCATATATTGTTTTTGGACCTGATGTTATGTGGATGAACGGCGCGCGCAGTCACTTTTGATTCAATACGTTCACCATAGGTATTTCGCTTCTGATAATTCTTGTCTTAAAATGTTTTTGAGCTTTTGCGTCGGACCGCTTTTCATCTTACTGATTGTTTAACCGCAACGTAACAACGATAATAATGTTATTAATAACGTTTGAATTATTATGAAGTGTTCATGTAATAGAAATAAAACGAACTACAGGATAAAGGGAATAATTGATTGTTCTTTTGAATGGCAAAACTTACCCAATACCTTGAGGTGGTAGAGGTTTGAAGAAATTGCTCCATTGACAGTTACGGCACAACGATACCGTCCAGCATCGGCGATTTCCGAATCAGCGATGGTCAGTGAAAATGAGGAGTTCTTTTGCATCCTGTACCTGTTCTTGTCGATGGTTTCACGATATGTTATCATGTTGTCTACATAACTGGCAAACCGTTCCCCAGGAGGCTTATCCCCTAGAGGCAAAGCGAAATACATCACAATAAAGACAATAATCTCATGGTATGTATTGACTTGGTGTAGGACAGCTATATGCATTAATAATAAACTTGCTTTAGCGACTATCAGTACAGTCCTAAGACTTTACTACCAAAATTAGGAGGGAGACCTATCCCTTTTGATACGCACCGTAAATGAATCGTTTCAGTAGGAATATCAACTTACGTGGAAAGTGCAAGGGATTTAGCCCGTATGCAAGCACGTAGCCAGAGTTTGATGTGTTGTGTTTTTTTTTTTTGGGGGGGGGGAGGGGGGGGGCACATACATGTAATCGATCGAGGTCTAAAAAAGGGGTCTAAAAAAGTTCAACCGATCTTGGAAATATTTTGGGGGGCACGTGCTAACCATTCTAACCAAAATAAAATAGGACCATGCAGTTACCTGGATCTAGAATGATTCTTGAATTGGCTAAACCAGAGTAAGTTTGAACAGAGAAAGAGTAGAAATGCTTTCTGACCCAATGTAAAAATGGTAAGTGCAAAATTCTACTACAATTAACTATCCTATACCCAAGTAATCCTCATTCAGATTACACGGTAAAAAGCGGCGTTTTTAATGAGGTAAGTGTAATAGTACGCTTCACATTTCTTACTTTACTACCGCGTATGGGCCTATATAGCCCCTTTGTTGCGCGCAGATGACATTCATACACACGTTGAAAAAAAGCCGCATTTTACCGGTTCTTATCTTAAGAATCATATATATTTTTCTAAAAAATGTTTATCTCACCTTTCAACCATGTGACATGCGATGGGGTGCCTTTGAAAGTACAGGGAAGCGTTGTGTTCTGCCCTGCTAAGACAGCAAGCTCGATCTCCCCTTTTAAAAGTAACAATACAAATAAAACATTCAAGTAGACAAAAATGACAGCTCTAATTGTCTTGTGAGTCCGGGATACACAACCCGCATCACGCAACCTGGATAGAAATTAATTTATTGGTGGGTATGCCTTGACATTCAACATTTACAAACAAAAATTGCACGGTAAAACACTTATTATCTTGCCTGCGCATATTTATTGTTTGCATCGTTTAACCCGGCGTTTTTCAACCTTTTTGTAATCGCGGTACCGTTTTGGGAAATAGAAACGTTTCGCGTTATCCTTCCGAATTAATTGCAGAACAGGCGTGTACGCAGGAGGGGGGGGGTAACCCCCTCCCCTCCCCCCCCCCCTTTCAGCTTTTTTATGTGTGTGTTTTGGAGGAAACCCCTCCCCCGTTATCTTTCTTTTCTTCTTTTTTCTTTTATTTTTCTTTTAAATAATTATGGTAATAGATGACAGAAAAAGGCGACCTTACCCCCCCCCCCCTTTTTGTATTTGTTATTATTTGTGGGAATTGCCCCCTACCATAGCCCCCGCTGCGCACAGTCATGGTTCAGTGGAAAAGTAATGGCCTCGTAACTGTGAGACCCCAGGATCAAAACCGTGTCGATGTGCTATATTAGTGCCGTTTTGTGGGGCATTAATCGTCATTACTGTCATTTATGACTTAAGGGTGTAGGTCCCCTAATTGATATTAGTAGCATACACATGCTTTAGCAGTCACGCAAAACAAACACTGGCTAATTATTATTCAATAAAATCTGAGAATGTATACTGTTATCTAGATCTATTAGGTATAAATCATTGTCAAAATAAATTCATAAATTGGGGTAAAAAAAATATTCCACTTATATGAGCGACAGTGTATATTGCATGCATTTTTATATTTAAAATGATATATTCACCGCCAAATTTATGAATTTCCCTAATACCATAATTACATTTCAACATCGGCCTCCGGCCTCGATGAAATATAACATCACTCGGAAAATTCTCAATTTCTTGGTTCACAAATGTTTTTAATTGAACGCACGAGCATGCAATATTTGATAAATATAGATATCAATGCGGTAAATATTGTTTGTGGTTACGTACCTGCCGACAGATGCAAAAGCATCACAATGAAACAGATTATGATGAGGAGTTTCTTCATTGTCATTGTATAAATTAGGTCTAGCCTGCTCTCTATCAATCTGCACAGAGAAAAATAAGGAGAGATGAGAAAATTGCCCAGAAGCTTAAAAAGGGGGGGGGGCGGTGGTTAAATCTCTGTTTGGTTATACAAAGTATATGCATATTGTTTACATCGTGCCAATCAAGTTTAATTGAAATCGATGACAGGTTCGATCCGTATGATGCCAAGTAATCAGCCGCAGATTGGAGGGTGGGGGTGGATGAGGCAGCCCAATAAAGTTAACCTGCCGACTCCTGAATTCTCTATTGCCAAATGGTTTAAATAGGGGTCACCCGGTTCCAGTAGGCTATGGGTTAAGATAAATGTTATTGGTTCAGTGTACACCCCCTATTTTCGGTCGACAAGATAAAAAGAGAAATTGGTCAACGGCTTTATTCTTTCTTCTTCAAATCTCGTTCAGATATGCAGTGGTCATTATGACCACGCCGTTTTTTCTTTGATGGCGTAACGTGTTATACGCTAAATAGTTATGCATATAATGAAAAAGGAAATGAGGGAGCAATGACTGCGTGGTAAATTACATCAAATTTTATTATTACTGTCCTCCTTTTGGGGATTTTTTTTGTAAAGGTTGCATTAATATTATTGTATACGCCGGGAATCGAAACCGGGACACGGGCTAAGAACCCCAATGCCTTAATAAATTTGTCAATCTGTCGTTCAACTAAATCTGGTATCGGCGAAGCCACTGGTACGTCTCTTTGGAATTAGTGGTTAACGCATTGGCGTTATAAGCCAGTGATCAGGATTCGATTCCGGAGAAATTATCTTTCAATCTTTTCCAAAATTTACAAAAAATGAGGACAGCAATGGGGTTTTGTGATTCTACCTACTCAACCCATTTCAATAATCATTGTATTTATATCTAGAGAGTTGCCAAATCTGTTGTTTATCTCCTTACATAGATATAAATACCCACAACGCTGTGCTCATAATAGCCTTTACCCGTAGTGTGCTTTCTTAAGTCTCTGCATGGCCGCATTTGTAATTTACTGTGGGATATTTTGTCACGTACGTAGCAAAAATGATAAACTTGGACCAAAGTCCAACCTGTATGAAAAGAAATCACAACAGCATTATGATTTCGCGTCGATCGTTTGATAGCTGCCATGTTCTTTACTGAAGGGCAAGCACAAGTGAATGCCTTAAAGATACTCCCCATTTGCAAATTATTGTTTAATCACTAAATTTTCCCACATTTATTGTGGTGGCGTGGATTGTAGAGGTCATTTCAAGGATTGAAATAATTTTGGTGTATAACCCCTTAAAGGAATGAACTGGCGTCATGTCGTGTCATTCGTAGATGGAAAATGTGACAGAAGCATTAATTGAATAAGGTGGAACGCTGGCAACCATCTCGAATTGGGATGCTTCAGAGCATGGGTGTCGATCCGGGGGGGGGGGGGTGATGGGGGATATACCCCCCCCCCCCCAAAAAAAAAAAAAAAAAAAAAAAAAAAATCAGGTGGGGGGGGGGTGGCCTGTACAATCATCCCCCCAATAATAAACCATCAACAACAACAAGAATGAAGATAAAATGAATGATGAGAGCCCGATGAGAGTAGTTAATGGTATTTACTCGCAAGATGACCATCAATATACACATTTTGCTATCTCATTTTCATAATACATACATATATAAATAGGAAACGAAATAAATGGGACAACCGTATTTGAATCAAGAATATATTGAATTCTCGCTCATACGGCTTCATCAGGAATTGATGAATTTTTTCAGTTTATTCAATCAACAGCATCATAGAAATGCAGTGCGCCAAATGCAAAGCCGCAGCGTTAAAAAGGAACGAGCGAAATGTTAAGCGCGAAGCGCGAAAGTGCACAAAAAAAAATAAGTAGAGAGTGGGAGAGAGAGATAATGAGAGACAGAGAGGATAATAATCCAGGTAGCGAGCCCATGTGGGACCCACATGGGTCCCATATTCTCTGAAACATGGGCCCCATATGGAAAACCATCTGGGGCCCTATAAGGCATCTGCACCCAAGAAGCATATGGGACCCATATGGGTAAACCCATATAAGACAGATGGGACCCAGATGGGACCCATACCAAACAGAGCCCAAATGGGTATGCCCAGCTTAATCCCATCTGGTACCCATATTGGTTAACCCAGATATATCCCATGTAATAAAGCATTGTATCATTGACGAGAAAGACGGTTTTGTCCAAATGGCAGCATGTAGGAGACGAAACTTTCAGTTTGTTCCCTGATTCATACTCAGTATCTATTATGTTTCATTGATTTCATCCATTTATTTGTTTTTTTATATCTCTACATGTAAAACATTTGAAGAGCTATTTTCCGAAAGGAGCAAAATCTTTTGATAGCAAATGGGGATAATGATACATTTTCCTCTATTTACCTTAAACAAAATTATTAACCTAAATTACGAGAGAAATTATGAACACATGCATCTTTTAATAACAATTTTTCATAGACACCTGAACAAAATCGGGTAAACAAAGAGTTCTTTCTTAAGTTACACACATGGATCTAGTTCCTCTTGAAAATAAGCTCTTTGTATGTACATAAACAAGCAATACAACAGAATACTCCAGTTCGATATTTTGGAGAAAGATTATTATGTCATTATTTTTATTTTTGTTTTATTGAAAAGCTGACGTAACCCTATGTATTGTATTCAAAAGTAATAGGCATATTTTAGTTAAGGTGTTTTTGAAGGTTAGAATGTTATATATTAAGTTTGAAGTTTTATTTATAACACCCTTCCAATAATAATAATGCACCTTCTAAGACTGGTTATAGTTTTTGAAGAAAAAAATAGTGCTCTGGTCAGGGCCTTAGGGGAATATTATGCTTATATTTTAGAACGTATCTGGTATGATAAGTATATCTGGGTGAAGATCAGGGGATAGTGGAAGTTTGTTGTTTGGTAGTTCGAACGTAAGTTTATATTATGTTTTTAAGAAACAGTTTGTATGAAATCAGGAGTGGAAATTTTCTGTCATTTTGAGAACCAAATTTTGCATCAGTGATATTCTGTTTTATTGAATTGAGTTTCCCGCAGAGATGATTCAGTTGGTTTAAAGAAGGAAGAGAGTCAAATGAAGAACCAAAAGCAATATGTTTTTTATTTACTAATGAGAACTATGTGGTTTTGAGATCTCCTCACACAGAATATTGGAATGGGTTTATCACGATAAATGTTGTTTGGAGACATCAATATTCATAAAATGTATGTTTCTATCACCAGGAAATAAAGAATTTTCTGTCTACATGAACCTTTCCTCGGTGCTTATTAATGCATTTGCCCACTGGTAACATAATAATTTCACAAGTTGATATCCCTCGCCATTGGATTTTTTGGGGGGTTATGTCTAAATTTCGTTTAAAAATAGATCTGGTAGGCCTATACTGCAGGTAAGAGTCAGAACTAACATTTAGCATGTTATTAATTATATTACCACTCTTATATTCTCTGAAATGTTATCTTTATTGAGGGTGACTTGAAAAAGTCAATAACTTAGAAGGGAGGGGTGCAACCTGCCACACGCTTCTACCTCTTGGTTGCTTTGATCCATTGCCGAAAATATTTTTACACCTATCATCCCCCCCCCCCCCCCCCCCCAACCACGGATACAAATCGACACCGTTGTTTCAGAGTGCGCATATAGAGGTAATTCAGCCAATTCGGTGGGCGTCTACGGCCTACTGAAATGAGCCTTCATATGGACTATTGCTATTTTAAGGTAAAACGTATGATCTGTCTATGGTCTAGCATAGGGCAATCTATACAATCCTAACAGATATCATGATCAAAAGCTTTGATGTAATTATTGTTATAGAAGAAGAAAATCATTTAAAATCAGGAAAACAATGCATAGGTAGTTGTTTTCAGATTATAGGACAGCTTGAAGGGTAATGGAATTTTGTACACGTTATTCTCAATTCAACGTTAGCAAATGCCTGTCTGCCAGTCGTGATGAATGTGTTCATGTTTGTTAAGTGCTTTTTTCAAGACCGATAACAGAAGCATTTTAAGACTAGATTGATTAAACCTTTTATTGTTGTTTTTTTAATTTATTTTTGTATCTTATTTATTTTTGTTTAACTGAATTGCATAGATCTGAAGAAATTAGGTAGGGGTTCGATTTGCAACGATTCCAAAATCCAACTAACATGACCGCAATGCATAATGTATAGGCTATCATTCTACCATTTTACAGGTTCGTAATTTATCTGGATATAACACATGACATTTGACAGGTCCCCATACTTTTTAAAGGGGAAAAACTATTTTTACCATGTTAATCTAATAATCGCGGTTGTATTTCAGATGGTCTTGAGAGTACATGAATTTGTTTGTTAGTTTTGCCCGCGATGCTGTTGCCCATGGCTTGTCGGCCATTTCGTTATGCAAGCCCACTCTAATTAATGTTCTCTGGTTGTGTTTTGTTTTCCATTGTATTTGATACTTGAAACTTTTGTCTGATGCAGGATCGATCCTTTACGGTGTTTATTATATATTAACGATGGCAACGGCACAGGATGATTCTATGCCTGCCGGGCACTCAGTGTGAGGCTACACGTATCTTGGTTCTTATCTATAAAGCAGTTTCGTCCACCCTTATTATTTATTATCTATCGTCATTCTTCTTCTTCTTCTTCTTTTTCATGATCTTCTTCCTTTCATTATCCTCAATGTTATTATCATATTGTTATCAATACCATTATCAAAATTATCACTAGTCATGGTGTAGGAATAGTTCCCCCAAATACTCAAAGGGCTGTTGCACCACCAAAACCACTACTCCCCCCCCCCCCCCCCCCTCTCGCTTCGCTCCATATTCTCGCAACAAATAAAAATATGTCAGTACATATTATCCTTAATAATAATAATAATAATAATACATAAGATTTATAAGGCGCCAAATCCACTTGACAGTCAAATGCTCAAGGCGCAGCTTGTGCAAAAGATAAAGTACGTACATGATACATTTATAAAGTGAAATAGGAAAGGTACAGACATGAAAGGTTATGGTAATCAATTCTAAACTAAATTAAACAGATATTTTCTTAAGATTGTTTTTTAACACTTCAGCAGAGCTGCTATTCTTAATCCATTGACGGAGAGTATTCCATAATGAAGGCCCAGCATGAGCGAAGGTTCGCTCCCCCCCCCCCCCCACTTTGTTTTAACCCTAGGACTAACAAGTAAGCCAGAGTTTTGAGAACGTAGCTTTCTAGAAGGAAAGTAATGCTTAATCAAGCCGATGTTGTACTGCGGAGCGGAGCCATGTATACAGTGAAATAATAGCAAAATAATCTTGAAAACAACACGTTCTTCTACGGGCAACCAATGGAGAGATTTGAGGACTGGTGTGATGTGACTGTACTCAGGGGCGTCGCCAAAGTGGGGGGACGTGGGGTGCGACACACCCCCCCCCCCCCCCCACCTGTCAGGATATTGTCGGTAAACTTGCGCTGCCGTCGGGAAAAAAGAGAAAAGGGGGAGGAAAAAAAAGAGAGGGAAAGGGAAAGAAAAAAGAAAAGGAAAAGAAAAGAAAGAAAGGAAAAGAAAGGAAAGAAAGAAAAAGAAAGGAAAGAAAAGAGAAAAAAAGAAAAAGAGGGAGGAGAGGAAAGAAAGGAAAAGAAAGAAAATAAAGAAATGGAAAGAAAAAAAAAGAGAAAAGGGAAACAAAAGAAACGGGGGTGAAAGAGAGGAGAGAGGGGGAGGTAAGAGCCTGAGTTAGGAGGAGTGGGAGTAAAAGAAAGGGGGGGAGGTTGTTGGGTGGAGTCGTCTCGTCAAGGAAGCAAGAAAGACACGGGTAAATAGATTCCTGTGTCGGGTCAGCTGTGTCGGTATTCTTGCTCGATCCTCGTGTACTATATCAATGCAGAAGTTTGAAGTCGGTGAGATGTATATTGTCGGTCAGCCGACAAGTTTTTTTCCCTACGAACTGTGAATTTTTATCCGCTGTGACGACTTCGAGAGTGACTACAACTACAATACTTGTATTTTCTCGAACTTTCACTTTCCTATAATATCAGCTAAAGAAATCAGAGGTTTAACATTTTCGGGGAAACTAAATTCAAACAAGGATTAACTTTGAGTCAACAACGGTACGACGAATCGTCTTCCTTTCTCTATATTTTGATGAAACGCCAAATTTTCCGCGCTTCGCGCGGGAGGGGAAAACTTCATTTAGACGAGTCGAAAACGGTACAACGAATCGTCTTCTTTCTCTACTAATTTGAGGAAACGTCTAAGCTTCCGTGATTCACGCGGAGGGGGGAGAACTAGGATTAAGAGTCGAGAACAGTACAACGAAGCGTGTTCTTTCTCTAATAATTTGAGGAAACGTCAAAGCTTTAACGCTTCGCGCGAGAGGGGGAAACTGAATTAAGATGAATAGGGCTTAATAAGATTCGAAAACGGTACGAGGAATCGTCTTCCTTTCTCTATATTGTGATGAAACGCCAAAAACTTCATTAGGACGAGTCGAGAACGGTACAACGAATCGTCTTCTTTCTCTAGGGCTTATTAAGAGTCGAAAACGGTACGACGAATCGTGATCTTTCTCTAATAATATGAGTAAACGTCAAAGCTTTCGCGCTTTGCGCGAGAGGGGAAACTGAATTCAGATGATTGGGCTTATTTAGAGTCGAAAACGGTACAACGAATCGTGATCTTTCTCTAATAATATGAGTAAACGTCAAAGCTTTCGCGCTTTGCGCGAGAGGGGGAACTGAATTCAGATGATTGGGCTTATTTAGAGTCGAAAACGGTACGACGAATCGTCTTCTTTCTCTAATAATTTAATGAAACGTCAAAACTTCTGCGCTTCGCGCGGGAGGGGGAAGCTTCATTCAGATAAGTATTAAGAGTCGAGAACAGTACATCGAATCGTCTGCTTTTTCTCATAATTTAGTGAAACGTCAAAGCTTCCGCGCTTCGCGCGGGAGGGGGAGAAACTGAATTCAGACAAGGATTAAGAGTCGAGAACAGTACACCGAATCGTCTGTTTTTCTCATAATTTTACGAAACGCCAAAGCTTCCGCGCTTCGCGCGAGAGGGGGAGAAACTGAATTCGGACAAGGATTAATAGTCGAAAACAGTATACCGAATCGTCTGTTTTTTCTCATAATTTTACGAAACGCCAAAGCTTCCGCGCTTTGCGCGGGAGGGGGAGAAAATGAATTCAGACAAGGATTAAGAGTCGAGAACAGTACACCGAATCGTTTGCTTTTTCTCATAATTTAATGAAACGTCAAAGCTTCCGCGCTTTGCGCGGGAGGGGGGGGGGGAACTGAATTCAGACAAGGGTAAACAGTCGAGAACGGTAGAGCAAATCGTCTTCTTTTTTATAATAACTTAATGAAAGTTCAAAGCTTTCGCGCTTCGCGCGGGAGGGGTGGAACTTCATTCAGCCAAGGATTAACAGTCGAAAACGGTACAATTAATCGTCTTCTTTTCCTAATAATTTAAGGAAACGTCTAAGCTTCCGCGTTTCGCGCGGGAGGCCCATCACCCACACCCCCCTAATGAGCGCGCTTTTAAGTGATTCTCTTGCTCACTACCGCCCCTCCCTAAAATAAGATCCTAGCTCCGCGCCTGCATTAAAATAGATAGCTATGATGCTGACTAAATTGAAGAAATAATTCGTATATTTATGTCGTCGAGGAAAATGACCATTTTGCGCATATGCAAGTACTATAGATAGTCCATAGGAAAAACAATTTAGCCTTCGGCGCCAGGTTTATAGGGTTGAATTTGTAGATATTGGACATTTAATTTTACGCTCTACCTGATCAATAATACTCCACTTTGAAAAACCTGCATGTAACGTGTAAGACTGGTAGTGATGCAGATTTTTCGTCTGCCCCCCCCCCCCTTCCGAACTTTGTTTCTCATTACGTCACTGCCCCTGGAAGGTGAGCCCCCTGGAATGTTTGCCCCCCCCCCCCCCCAATCCCGAACTGCTTCCGGCGCGCCTGCTTGTTGGACAGGGTCACGACACGAGCAGCAGCATTCTGTAATTTTTGTAATTTTGCGAGTAGGTTGTGAAGCGAACCACACAAAAGGCCATTAAATTAATGCAAACACATATTAATGTCACCGACCGCTTTGGTCCGAAGCCGACAGTATATACATCGCGCGTTACTATAGCAACGATGTCAACACATAATTATTAATGAGCGCGAACGCTGTGTCATGGAAAACTGCTGTTTTGGAGAGGAGAATTCAGATAGTGAAGGCCGTATGTGATATTTTGGTTTTCTTCTCCTACAATGAAGCAATAATGTGTATGTGAATATATATTCAGAGATGATGTTCAACTAAATCATGGAATTGTGGATGATTTTCATGTGATAGTGTATTTGGATTTGAACCAGTAATATGCAACGAGGAACCGCCTCCCGTATAATTAGCCTATTGACGAGCCATTTGTGTGTATTTGTGAAATGTATAAATGTTACAAAGGATACATTTTTGGAATAATGCAATTACAAGGTAAACTTAATTTTGAATAATGCCATTTCTTAAATTTGTTGTATTTCTTAATGGTAGAATATGCAACACAGCACCTATTCAAGACATTTGATATGATAAGAGCAAATCCCATACGCTAGCAACCACAAAAAAGGATATATCCTATCTGGTGACTGTATCTAGCAAATAACCCTAGTACTAGAGCTTAGTCGACAGCAAACATTAAATATGAATGTAGATTCTAGAGGTCTATGGTCAAATTTGAAGGGAAATAGTTTAGAGGCTATTTCATATTTCAGTATATCTAAAGACGTATGCTTGACATAATATAAAGGACAAATATTTATGAGTGTTAGTGCTTTTTGATGAATATTTTATGTGAAATCCAAAGGATAAAGAAACGCCGTTACACCTAACCCCCAACATACTACAGAGCTAGGATCAGGTGTGTGTGTACTGGGTTTTTACAGACGTGTATCAATCAGAAATTATTATTTCCGTCTGGGGACCGACCTTTAAACGTCACCATCTGAATCCGAAAGACGTGACTCAGTTTCGAACCTGTGACCTCGGCTGAATCAGTTTGTAACTTCCACTTTTAGATGGATTACAGTCGCACGCCACAACGCCTAGTTAGACTTAACATGACATAACTTGATTTAATTAAATTCCATATTATAAATCAATAATACTTGGTAACGTACGGGCCTGCATTGGAAAAAGATTCGAAGTTTTCTGTATGTTCTGCACTTTCTACACATGTATAAAGTGTAATTCTTACGTTTTGGATTTAAGAGATAATACAAAAAGACGTCACTAAAAGGAGACACTACACTGTTATGGGTAAAAGAAAGCAGGCATATTTCTTACTTCTTAGACACTCTGAATGAAAGACAGAATGATGAAAGCCCTCAAAGATTAAATCATTCTAAATCGAAGAGCGCCATCTGTTGTGGGATCCTGCTGAAGATTTGACTTGCATTGGCCTCCTATAGTAAGGTGTTGTGACCATAGTTCGGACTTGACCTAATACTTCGCTATCTCACAAAATCGTTAAGATTTCGAAAATCTGATACCACCCATGGAAAGAGAAACCTAAGCGACAAAAATTCATATTAAATCTGGTGTGAAATTATGAAAATATTGACAAAAAAAGATCCGCAAACTTTGCAGTCTTTTGCGTCCGTTCCGATAAAAATATGAACTAACAATCGTCTGGAAATCTGTATTTTGAGAGCAGAAGTCATCAAAATTGTTAGTATGAAGTGGATCCAAACTGTTTAATAGTCGGCCTTGCAAAATATTAAATTATCTTATATTTGATTGATCCCTTTTGTGATAAATGGGGTGTAAACTCCCGTGCGCGAATTTATGTCTCATTTTTGCATGCCTTTTTGATTTGATTTGATTTGATATATTTATTTCTGTTTGATTTTCTTCTTTTTTTAGCATTCCGCTCCAACATCGAATTATGAGATCACGATATCTGCGAAATCTTTGACGATAATTTGTTTGGTTGCACAATTTGTAATAAAAGCTTGCAGTTCGAATATCACATATCTTAATATCTTGAAAAAATCTTTGCGAGCTTTGGTCATCCCATCATAATAGAAATCTAAATATTACTACTGTTAATATAATTTAACAACTACAATAAACAAATGAAATGAATACAATACAAACATTACAATATATAAAGAAAATGAGATAATTACCGGTGTAAACGACTTTCCAAAAGATATTGGCAAACGCTGAAAACTGGAGCCGGTTTACACCACATGCTCGCTACTGCAGTTTCACTAGCGCAATATTAGTACCCTATACGTACAGTGTACGTCGCTAACGATAAGGTAGCGCGCGCGGATTGCCGGTGTCACGGGCCAGAGTGACCGGGTGGCGTTCTGTGTCCTAGGACACAGAACGCCGAAAATTGGTTGGCGATACGCGTCCGTCTTCGGCGATATGTGTCTTGGGTCGGACGCATATCGCCGCGTATATCAGGGCGATATCAGTCCACTGGCGAAATGCGTCCTACAACTTAAAAATCGACTAAAAGTGTGCATTTCTCCACTCTCTCTCTCTCTCTTACACAAACCCTGGTCTTCCTCCAGCTTCTTCTATCTTTACATTCATCCCTCTCGGGCTCTCCCTTCTCTATTCTTATGTCAGTCTACCATTACTTTTCTCTCTCTTTTTTTTTTAAATCTCTCTCTCTCTCTCGTTCTCACTGCCGACTGACTCTATTTTCTTCACCTTTTATCTTTCCTCTCGTATCAGTGCTCACATCTTTTTACCCCACCACTTTTGCTCTTCCTTATTCCACTTTTTACCCCCCCCCCCCCCCCTTCCCCTTCCCCTCCGGCCCCCTCTCTCTCCCTTTATATGTCTATTAATAATTATCTAGCGTGCATAAATTTTGCCTTTCTTAATGTTCCAATATGCACGAGTTCATTATTTATTATGTTTTATATAATATATTCATGTTTAAAGTATCATACAATTATTTTGTGTAATGTTGTTTTCCATAGTATTGATTATCACTAATATAATGAAAAGGGTGGTAAGTACTTACTTTTTCAAGGACTCTCTTGCAGTTAGCAATGCAATTATGTGATCGATTTACCCCAAATCGACTAGCCTCGATTGCAGAAACCTAAAAATCTATTTTAGCTTAAAATCGATTTGATGAAACAGCTCACAAATTTGCAAAAAATTGCTACTGATAAATTTGCTACTGATATTTGCAATCTATTGCAACTCAACTATCTTGCAAACATATCACTTCAAACATAAAAACATCTAAATAATAGGGCAAACATTTTAATTTAAAGTTTTCTGAAAATTAACGTTAACAAATCGAGTGGACACTTTTCGCCAATCGCAGACTCATATCGCCGATCTAGGAGACGCATATCGCGGGAGGAATGCGGCGATATGTGTCTCTAAGACGCTCATCGCCTGGCGATATGCGTCTGTACAGACGTGATTTCGATAAGACACATAACGCCACGACACCGGCAACGAAGGTAGCTCCAGTGCAGTGAGAAAGGATGCTCGCTTGACAACAAAATATGGGTGTTGTCGCGCTTACTGAAATGCTGCATGTAAACACCGTCATCGAGGTACGTAGCGAACCCGAGCGAGAGAGAAGCGCTAAGCAGTCAAGTTATTAGACAGAAGGGCGGCGTCATTTCAACCGGGAATTTCAAAGAGGCAACAGAGCATCGAACATTATGGTCGCAACCATCTACAGCTACAAGCGCCGATGAAAGCGAGGGTAGCGAGAATGAATCAGACCCTCCGTCTGATCAGTCGGGCTACTCCTCAGAAGAAAAGCAAAAGTCAAGAGTTACAGAAAGAAAAGACGAAGAAAGACGCGTTAGAAAATCGAAGAAACGATGGAGAAAGGGCTCAGGCAAAAAGAAGCCTGGATTGAAAAAAATGGGAGGTATTAATTTCATTATGAATTGTAAAATGCCAAAAATGTAATACATAATCTATGTAGGTGCAGTGCTTTTTTATATATACATGAACAGTTAAAAAATGAACAATATATATCGAGAAATAATCCGCAGTTTCAGTCAATTTGATAACTACATATTTGGATACAAATATAATAGGAGATGAAATGAGCTGTGAAAAACCGCTAGTGTCAAATCTTGTAATATTGGTAATATTGCAGCCCCCCCCCCCCCCCCACACTTTTTTTTTTCTTACCAATTTTTCCACTCAGCAGTGTTTCTGCTTCATATTACCGACAGGACTAATAATACATGTACCTGGATTATTTTGCTTCTATCGAATTTGATCAATTTCTGATTTCAAAATCCAGCTTTGGTGTGATAAAAATTGACTGTATATTAAAGGGACTTGGTAACATTGTTTAGATGAGAGGAAAGGGTGCTAAGGTAGTGAGCACCATGCTAGATGAACAATCAAAGATAGTCTGAAAGTTTGAGTGAAAACAGACTATTATAGGATTTCCCGGCCGAATTCGCGAGTTTGTCATTCAAATTCATTTGTTTTGCGTTCAAATTCGACGGTTTTAGTGCTGTCGGGTATATCTCGGGTTTATATTCCTTTTTCTAGATTTCAAATCTATGAAGTTTTCTTTAGAATCTATGTATGTTTCATTCCAATTAATGATTGCTTCTTTCGCTATTTGGTCATTCGATTTAGCGCAACACGATTTTCTGACATCGCGACGGTGTACTTCTAGCATTCTAATTCATTTGTAGCATTCAAATTAGCACTTTGTGCACTAAAATTAATGGTCAATATACATTTCTCGTGGTTTAAACACTTTTTATAGCTCATTCTTTTTCTTTCAAGATCGTTTTTTCATGTGTATTTCATCCTATTTTATTTTCTTGCATTTATACTCTTTATATAATTTTAGATTTATCAGATATTCATCAGCCTTTAAGTTTGATTGTTAACAAAAAAAGACTTACTGTACATCTTCCCCCCTAACATTCCTAACTTGAATACACATAATTTGAATACAAATGACAGGTGTTAATTTGAATGATAAAAATGACGCCTCGACAAGTGACGATTAATTTGAATGCTAGTTGAGCAGTTTCTAAATTGAATGACAGATCTATGAAATCCTTCGACCAAAATCCTAAATTAAATACAAAATCGGGAAAATTGAATGATAATTGGCATGGCAAAGCGGATCTGCGCTAACTTAAATGCAAAGTAAATGAATTCGAATGACAAACTCGCGAATTTGGCCGGGAAATCCTATATTAATGATAACAAATTTGGGAAAACTTATCTGATCGATTCCTTAATTCTTCCAACTATATTATTACAATGCAATAACATTTTAGGTGAATGTAAATCGTCACAAAGCAATGAATAGGCTCTATATACTACTGAAGATATGTAAGTGTTAATAAGTCAGTCTTATGTCTTATTTTCATCGAAACACGGTGGGGAAAATTCAAAAAAAGGTTGGGAAAAGTTACCGTGAGAGGGTGTTGCACAGTGACGCCTTCAAAGAAAACCATGAATATATTTGTGGTTTGAGAATTTTGTTCAGGAGTTGTTTAATGTTAGAGGGTTAGTACATTAGGAGGAATATAATAAGTAACATTTCATCCAAAAAAATACTCAGTTTTTCATCTACCTTCAACAATGTTACCGAGTTACTTTAGAGTACAGGGTATAATTTTTTTTTTTTTTTTTTGGGGGGGGGGGGGGAGTTGTGAAAAAGGGCCTGTGTTCTAAAAAATAATTTGAAGGCTACTCTCTTTTTAAAGATCAGAAAAATGGCTATGACTCTTTTCGTAAGATATAAGCTGTTCACAGTGTTACATGTATTTCTGCTACATGCACTCATAAATACTTTGAATGTTCTCTTTAAGAATTACTTCAGCTCTAAACGCATGAAATTTCATTGAGGTTTTTTGTGTTTTGTTTAGAAAGCGGTAATTTTGCCTACATAATCAAAATCAGAAAATGACACAGTTTTCCCCTTATTTAATATTTTGTAATCTTTCTTTACATGCAGTCAATATTTGTATGGGGAAACGGTTTCTGAAATTTCGAATTCCAATCATAAATATCTTGATAATCAAACATGCGATTGGCTTGTAAAATTCATGTGATTCATTTCTGACCTAAAGGTTTATAATTATGATTGCAGCATGAGCTAAATCCAGGATTGTTTAGAATCAGAGGCAACGTGACCTAATACTTTAAAGAGTTTGGTCAGTGCACATGAATAAAACCCATACGTATGTGTCCAGATCATTGTGCTGTTACCATGATCATTATGATACCTGACGTCTCTAGGGGATCATCATTTGGAAAGTTTAATAACTCCTTGTTAAAGGATGAGGATTATAAAATGGGTGTTAAAAATTGTATCCAGAATGTGACATTTGAACATAGGAAAGACACTAGTTCGCAGTACGTGTGGGATATGTGTAAATTAAACATTCTTGATGATACGATTATGTTTTCAAAAAAGCAGAAACTAAATGAAAGAGAAGTTTTATTTGAATTAGAAAAGAAATTTGAAAGATTGCACGATCAAGTATAAAACAGAAACAAAAACAAGAAGGAAAGTTTAATAATTGACTCGTGTCAAACAAGAGTTAAAAATGTGTTACAAATATTGCTAGAGTTAGAGCAAGGGTAACTCAGTTTGAAGAACGGGAAATTAATTCATATTTTTATTTTAGGTTTAGAAAATAAGAAACGGTGCAAGACAATCTGTCTTTAGTTTAAGGACTGGGGGCAAGTTGGAGTACGACATGGACAGACTATTATTAATGATAACATTTGGGAAAAACTTATCTGATCGATTCCTTAATTCTCCCAACTATATTATTACAATGCAATAACATTTTAGGTGATTGTAAATCTTCACAAAGCAATGAATTGGCTCTACTGTATACTATTCAATTTTTAAAAGTCAGTCTTATGTCTTATTTTCATCGAAACACGATGGGGAAATTCAAAAACGGTTGGGAGAATTTACCGTGAGAGGGTGTTGCACAGTGACGCCTTCAAAGAAAACCATAACTATCTTTGTGGTTTGAGAATTTTGTTCAGGAGTTTTTGCATGTTAGAGGGTTAGTACAGTAGGAGGAATATAATAAGTAACATTTCATTAAAAAATACTCAGTTTTTTCATTAACCTTCAACAATGTTACTGAGTCACTATAGAGTACAGGGTATAATATTGGAGGGGGGAGTTGTGAAAAAGGGCCTGTATTCTAAAAAAGAATTCGAAGGCTTCCCCCTTTTTCAAGACAAGAAAAATGGCTATGAATATTTTCGTAAGATATAAGCTGTTCACATTGTTACATGTATTTCTACTACATGCACTCATAAATATTTTGAATGGTCTCTTTAATAGTTACTTCAGCTCTAAACGCATGAAATTTCATTAAGTTTTTTTGTGTTTTGTTTAGAAAGCGGTAATTTTGCCTACATGATCAAGATCAGAAACTGACACAGTGTTCCCCTTATTTAATATTTTTAATCTTTGTTTACATGCATTCAATATTTGTATGTAATCCTCTCATGTCCAAATCAAGCCAGGTCCAAATTATTGCGGTCCTGTCTTAACTGTGCTTTGCTGCGAAGTTCTCAGGTAATTTGATATTCTTTAGAATGCACTTCGAGGCATTAATGTTGTTTGGAGATTCTGACATGTCATCAGTATGTATCAGTAATTTCGAAAACCACACTATTTTGTTGTATACTCACCATGATCCAATATTTTAAGTTATTTATTCGGTTATTCACTTATTGCAGCCTAACAATGAGTTTACATTGAGAGGCCACATTTCAAAGGGAAATGAAATATAATTATGTCAACATTGCTTTTAAATAATTAGTTTTGGCGTTTTATGGCATGACTTTCTGCAGTAAAAAACAACATCTTAATAAATAATCATTTATTTTGATACCTAAGAAGTTAATATTTCATACTTGGGTATTAATGGGTAACAATCTTGCCATCCATAATGACTTGCGGAATATCATTACCAGCGTAAATGCCCATCCAAGTGTTTAATGGCGGCAGTAGTAATCCTTTCTACACAGAATAATTATTTAATCCCCTATTTTTGTTATATTTTGAGATGAAACAAAAAATTATTTTTGACGATGATATTTCAATTTGCTTGATTCGATCATTTGGGGTTACTTCTTTCTGTAAACAATTTGCTGTTCAGGGATACCTCATGCAAAGTGAAAAGCACCGCCATCTATTTTCCCCGAGAGACGTCGGAGACTCGGTGCAAGGGCGGCTTCCAGGGTATAGTCCCTGCCCTAAAACTTGATTTATTGTAACACCTTATCAAAATTGTAACCATTACCCTACCTACCTAATAGATCTTTGAGCAAAGTCTCCAAAGTATGGTGTAGGCGGAGCAAATGTCAGTGTCACACTGTCGGATGCTGGTGTACAATTAAGCCCCCGGGCTGCGCTACATATTTTTGGAATAAGGAAACAATTATATATATTTTTTAATAGATTTACCACAACGACACAAGTTTGAAATTGCATAAACATACAATTGTTAAATCATTTCTTTTTTTCACCGTATCTTCTTGTTTTTGCTTTTTCCAGAATAAAATAAGAATGAAACGCTGTGACACAAAATCCTAATTTGGTACAAGCGAGAATAAACCGAAATTTTATTTAACAGTCGGATGTTCGTGTACCGAATCGGATGACACGTAGTTTATATTGGGAGAGCAAGGCGTTACCTCTAGATATTATTTCATTCCATTTTCAAGGGATATTTCACTCTTTAATCGTGTAAAAAATTGCAAGCCGAACGGGGTATCGCAAACCAAATAAAGTCCATCACCTCAAACTTTTTTGTTTTCGGAATTTGATTTTCATATGGTCTAGATCTATGATGAAGACTATAATCATCTGACATAGGCCTAGGTCATTCAGCGATAATGGATGAGAACGTTACCTTGATTTGTCCATCTCGCTCTAGAACAGTAGACTTTCTAAAGAGTGCGACGTGCTATTCCTATGATAACATTTTAAACATGAGTAGATCTCGGGGGCGGGGCGATGGTGATGCAGCAACCTCTTTAGTATTTCGGGGAACTATTCCTACTATCATGACTAGCGATAATCAAGATAATGATAGTAATAATAATCAAAACGATAATAATAACAATGATGATAATGATAATGATAGTAAGGAGATCATGAAGATGATACTTTACTACTGGATTACTAGATCCTAATCCAGTAATAGTTTGAAAGTCAGAGACGCTCCCAGCCGTTTATGTTTCCCTGCCCTAGCTCAGCATGTACTATTACCACTCTACTATTGCCTTCGAGCTATGAATAAAAAAATCATTATGAAGGAGTGACCTTTTCAGGGTCACCCGTGCGTGCCCAGCCATTGTTGTTCTCCTCCTGCTCTGTCATGAGCCACCGCACAGACGCAGGAAAATGATGATCACTCGTCCTATAGTGCGGATTCCTCCGTAAAATTTGACGCTGAAACCATGGAGATAAGATGGCAACGACTGATTTTTATGACATGTGCCCATAGTGCCCAAATAAAGAGCTGTTTGGTTGCCACTCCTTCACAAACTAAATAAACCATTTATATTCGAAAGATTTTATCATCTATTATAAATTGTTCTAGAGGTTTTGGAAAATATCATTTGTAGCGGCATCTCTTAAATCGGATGGGGCGTCCAAAAAAAGCAGCCCTTTTGATGAAAAATAGTATTTTGTAAATAATATTCCGAGGAATCCTGCAACTACCAGAAGTTTGTTGCCATATGAAAGATAGTTTAATTATCAACATGTTCATAATAATTTATATGGCATTGGGGTTAATTGGGACAATTTAAATTTTAAAAAACATGATCTTTTGTGATTCTTTTTTCTCAAAAATTAGAATTGATTAAAATATATTATTTTCCATATATCGAAATCGGAGAGACCTTTTGGAGGTGATTTTTCAAGAATCTATCTATGTACATGGACAAAGTCTTGTGCAAATGAGAGGCTCATGTTTACTTTCACTAATATGTTAAAGCAACCCAGAGTTATTGACTTGATTTTTAAAAAGTAGACACTTTTTACCTTTGTACCATGGGCGTGGCCAGGGGGTCTCGTAGTTAAAGAGGTTCATTTTTTCTGATGAACACCCAAACTTCTTATACCGGTCCGTTCATTAGTCTTGAAATTAAAGAAGGCTTATTACTCCAAAAGCTTAGTGCATTGCAATGATATAGCTGATCATATTCCAGTATTTCAAAAAACAATATCCTATTCAAAACATTCTTGTTCAATGAACACATGTTACCAATTGGGTGTCTACTAGTTCCTTTCAAAAGATAAGTAGAATTTGATATCTCAGTTGGTTTAAATAAAAGCACAAAATGAAACAATCAATGAGAAAGTACCGAATACATTCTTGAAGTTGTCATTAATGAATCACAATTTGGCAGCATTGTGACGTATCTTGCGAGCTCCTCTTAAAATAATGTTCTGTACATAAGATGTCATTTTCTTACTCTTTGATGAAGAAATAGGTTTGTTTCATATAGAATTTGTATAACAAAATATTTATCATTAGTATATTTAAAGTGTGTGTATGATTGAAAACTTTCTTTAGGGAAAATAGATATTTTCGTGTATATTTTTGTTTTGTTTTGTACAGAGTAAACAGAAGGTAACCTCACAAGAAACGTCACAGACGTACTAATTGGTTTTTGATTGATCGCAAATTCAAAAATGCATAACTTTCTTATTTTTAGTCGTAATTTGCTCAAACTTTCACTGACCTGTTCCTCTTATTTGTCTGGTTTTGTTTAAACCAACTTGATATCAGGGTGTACCTCCCCTTTTAGCCTTAAGGGAACAGTTAACACGCAGCAATTGTAACACACTTTTTGATTATTCTGATACAGTGCCAGCTTTATAATTTTTTTATCAAATTATTTTGTCAGAACTTTATAATGAAGAATTTGTAAAGAATTTGTAAAGAAAACATATTTGTAAAGAAAACCACAGGGGTATAACCAGATTAGGAAAAGACACAGCTGATGAGGGTTGGAGAAAGATTTTTCTTTTTTTCTTTTTTTCTTTTTTTAAGAATGTAACATTCAAATAGATATTGTTGTTAATCAATGATATACAAATAAATCGTTCTCATATTTTAGATCAATTGGCTATCCTGCGTTAAATGCAAAGCAATGTACCTGTCTCATTGAAAGGCAGAAGATGACAATTTTGATTTAAGAGAATTAACATGCTCTTGAAAAAAAGTATTTATATGTTCTAATAACAATACGAAGAGGAATAAAACTAATAATGATATAGATTTATATATAATGGTTAAAAGTAATACAAGTTTAGGGAAATTTTGAAAACTGGGTGGATAGTGATTCTTTACAATTTTGATATATTTTGATGCCCCTGTGGATGTATTGTAAGCACTAGAAAATTTAGCACCTAAAACGCTTCTGCTTTTGAGCAAAATTGAATATAAAAATGTACTGGTGCTCCCGGTAAATTTTGATGAATTTCAAATAGCGCCTACGGCCGTACAATGGTAGCTGCGACCTTGAACATTTCAGAATATGTAGTTGTGATATATAATTTCCAAACGAGAATAGCTACTTGGTCGATTTTAATCAAGAAACATTGTTTTATAGCTTAATTAATATATTGACCATTAGAGGTAGCTATACAACATAAAATTGTATTATTTACAATTTTATAACTTTAGCCTCGATTTCAACCGCGAATAACGATCACTGAATATTTTAGGATCGCATATGCTTCCAATATGTTCATTTGAACCAAATTCAGGACCCCAGACCAAAACTTTGTATTACCTTTAATACGAAGACATTGTCCCTAAACACTATACTATACTATAACCCGGGTCATTGGAAACATGTTTATATAAAAAAAAGTTAACCGTATAAAATTGTTATTGTATCTTATGGCATTTTCTACATGTGTATTTAATGCATTATCAACGTCAAAATATTATATGTGAAATTCAATTTAGAGGGAAATCCAACCTTGAAAGCAAACTACTCTAGAGGAAAGAAGAAAAATCAGAGTAGTAGACTTGTGAAAGTTTGAATGCAATCTGACAAAAGATGAGAAAGTTATGAATTTTTAAAAGCTATAATTACTAGTTGATGGGTTGTCTTAAAGGGCCCATGACATCGAAATACAAGTGTATTCATGTTGGTGTGCAGTCCTGCATACATCTCATATTTTGATATGTAAACTTCTGAATTTGTTTCATAGATTTTTTAATATTTTTTGACTTTGTCTTCCTGGTGATGCTACAGCATTTGTGACATACAACGTTTATGTTGCTATTGTATTACGTATTGTAACAGGTGGTCGACTTCGGCAAAGATACATACCACTTTCTCAAGTTAGCTCATTGTCACGAGGGGAATGAGATCTGGAGGTTTTGGGGTGGAGCTTAGCAAGTTTGAAAAACAAACATTTCAAAAAAATATTTAAAAATCTATTAAAAAAATTCAGAAGTTTACATATCAAAATATGAGATGTATGCAGGACTTCACACCAACAGGAATACACTTGTAATTTCGATGTCATGGGCCCTTTAATTGGATGGATCGAAGACGTCTCTGTGATGTAGTGGCAGACAACTTTCCCTTTTCTTCCAACAGACATAATGACTGAAATTTCCTTTTTCTTTTTCAAAAATGTATAATTCAGGAGGGTATTTTATCTGTCCATAATACATTTTGAGTAGTGCCCCTAAGGGAAAAGGCATTGAAAAGTAAAACAAGAATCAGTGCTATTTTGTGTACACGACAAATGAAAGAGTTTTCCGCAACTACGTCACAATCCAATGACCAATGAAACTGCTTATTTGAGATTCGCATAGATTTAGTGATCCCATATTTCATACATTGATAACATTCTTCAATATTATTGCTCTGATTTATTTCAAACTCCTGTCATAGGGATAGATCGCTCTCTAAACCATTTTATTTTCTCTGGGGGGGGGGGCAGTGTCAGGAATACTAACTACTATTACATAATTAATGACATTAACTGTCAGACTTCGAAATTAACGCACTACGGTTCAAATTAATATTAGCTTATAAGAGGTTCATACTATTCATGCACAAAGGTCAAGAGTTTATGATCAATTTTGGTGACGCAGAATCCCTGAAAATGCTTTGGACTGCAATGTTACGTGTCATTTTATTTTAGAGTTAATTATAATGATATAGGCTAGGTTCTAGGCTATAGATATGTCAGGAACTGATTGGCTAACAAAAGGGTCTTGAATTTACAACAAAATAAATAATACTGTAGCATGTAATGGAAAAAGTAGGTAAAAACATCTAATTGTGTAATATATTTCAGACGTTAATTTCTTATTCTATGGAGGTGATTTGAACACTGATTTTTCTTTTTGTACACCATGATTTGTATCGCACACATCCTGCAACTAATCACTTGGACAATTTTGGGGATAAATATTAGCTCATCTTTAATATCTTCCCTTATCATTAAGCACTAATGACATCTTTACCAAATTCTTGCAAAATCAAAATCCACACTCGATATATTGTAAAGCCTAATCTTTATATTTAAGCCATTTACATCACAATTGTAAGCTGTTTGATTTATTTTTAATACAGTCATGGACAGGATACAATTTCGTATGTTACAGTGCTGTATTACAATACTTTATACATGTATAGTAGGAATTGATTGTGTTGTTACAATAAATTGTTATAATGCAATCATTAATGTTGTAAAGAAACACAAATGCAATATCAGTTGTGGAATTGATGAGTTTAATCCGCGGGTTATAAATATTGTAATACATTACACTGTTTTATTATGTTATACATCAAGTATCAAGTATCAAGTTCATTTGTCTTCCAGAAAACACATGTGACCAAATATAATAGAGTATAATCATAACAGTACAATGTAGAATAAAGGAAGACGAGGAGACCTTGGTTGAAGCACAGCTTGTTAAGTTAAGGACCCCTCATATTATGATGCGTCAAAGATAACTTATTCATGAATACAACAACAAATATGTAATATATAAAAATATTTACAAAATATTCTCAGAGAACAACTACCCAACGATGCATCGACCACAGCATGGATGACTACAACAAGTATACCCGAAGATGCGCACATCCCCATCACACCGGGTGAGCTAATAAGCTCACCGTGTGTGGGAAAATATGTATCATAATTATGTGCAAAAAAACAAACCCACCCATTGGAGGGCGATCTAATATGGACAAACCCAAGCTGACACCAAGGCGAGATATCAATGAGTTATTGCTCTCTGAGTGCAGAGGTCAAGTAGGAATATATGTATATGTAGTAGACCTATATCATTAAGCTTGCCTTAATTTGTTTGTTGTTCGCTGCCAAAGATTTTCTTGCTTTTAAAGATTTTCTGTGTGTGTTTAAAAAAAAATCTTTATGAATTACATTGTTGAACATTATATATGAACTATTCAACTGTATTTCTTCCATGCACCAAAAGGGGCCGTTAAAGAAATAAAAAATCATTGTCATTGTCATTGTAGTATGTACAGATGGGAAAGAAGAAGAAAAAAGAAAAGGGATAAAGGGGGTTATGTCAAAGTCAAGAATTAACGAAAAAAAAATCAAGAGTAGAGTTAAATATGCTACAGTACACAAACAATAAAGCTTTATAACACATTCATGTGTCATCGACATACTTGTGAAGAAAATATGACTTAAGTCTACGTTTAAAAACTGAGATACTTGAAGCATTTGTTATGGTAGTATCAAGTGAATTCCAGAACCCGGGACCAGTAGTGGACATTAGCGTGTTCAAAGTTAAGGTTGTCCTTGCATATGGTAAATGGAGAGCAGAAGCCTGTCTAGTATTATAGGTGTGAATTTGGTTATTTTTTCTAAAGATTTGAGCAAGGGCAGGAGGGAGGTCTCCAGAGTGAATGCTAAACATGAGCATTCCAAGTTGCATTGAATAGAGATCTTCTAGTTTTAGAATACTGTTTTCATAATAAAGTAGATTTGTATGTGCATGATAATTCGCTTTACAAATTATTCTAATAACCCGCTTCTGCACAACAAAAAGCCTGTGGATTTGAGTTTTGGATGATTTGCCCCATGCCAACATACCATAATTAATATATGATAAAATAAGAGTAGAGGACAAAATGAACAATACCTCTTGAGGTATACATGATCTCAACTTATAAATAACACCAGTATTTCTTTACACCACTTTACTTAATTTGTCCACATGAGTTTTCCAATTCAGTTTCTCGTCTAGTATATTCCAAAGAAATTGTGTTGAATTTACTCTCTCAATTGGGTTATTATTGAATGCCACTTCGCCTGGCAAAATATTAACTGAATTACTGAACATTATGATTAGTTTGCTGAAGATTCAAGGATAACTTATTAGCATTAATCCACTTCATTACTTTTCGAAACTCTTCATTAACAGTTTTCAACAATGTTTGTGGACATTTTATGAGAAAGAAATACACTTGAGTCATCATCAAAAAATATGAATGATAATACACTTGATGAGCGTATGTATTTTAAACTTGTAGATTTTCACAGGAGTTGTTCCTTTTAAATCAAAAATTGCTTAAGTTATACCTGTTCATGAAAAAGTACGACATTCATAATGTTGATTAATATAGGCCAATATTTATTATTTCTTATGTTTCAACAAAAATGGCTGCCATTGATCTTGATGATTATCCAATTGATGCATTTAACAAAACAAGTACATGATTTTGGTCTCTTTTTAGATTCAAGCAAAGTGTTTGATACCATCGACTTTTCAAAATTTTAGTCTGACGTGATTTGAGGTTTACCACTTCTTTGGTTTAGTAAAGAACCCAGTATGTAAAAATTTAACAGGGGACAATCTAGGGGTCATGTCTATTATTTAATCTATATAAATGACTTCCCATACAGTTCTAAAAAATTGAAATTCATCCTCTTTGGCGACGACACCAATAATTTCTACAAATCAACGTTCCTATATAACAACTTGAATATTGAATTACAAAAAGTTTTAAATTGGTTTAAATTTAATACATTGATTATAAACGCTGAATTTTCCGTCTTCATTGCTTCAAGTTTAAATATAAGCACATCTCTGTTGATGTTGAAAATAAATTTGGAAAATTACATTCCCAAACGTGTCACTTTTATATTTCGGGAAAATTTGTTTTGGAAGACTCCTGTAGCTTATATTATTTATTTATTTTTAACCAAAAAATCTGTAATAAGCAGACTTTGTCATAGATTGCCACAACTGCATATGATACATTGACTTGACCATTTCATAGTTATTGTAATATTGTTTGAGCCAAATTACATTGTTCATACCTACCGTTTACAAAAGAGGATTGTAAAAAACGATAACCTAATCACAATAAACATGTCCATTCAAAAACATTATTTAATTCTAATTGCTTGAAATATCTGGAAAATTTAAAGATCAAAACAAGGAACATATTTTTTTTTTAAATCGAAAATGTCATCGATCACTAAGTATTTCAATCATTCATAAACATTTTGATAGCCACAGAGAATCTTTAATGCTATTTCTACGTCTACTCAGAGGGGATATCTGTTATCTATGTTATATGATTGGATATTTTGTTGTATTAATTGTCGAATGTTACACTAGCAATACATTTTGAAACAGTTTCAACCCAAACGTGTGATGTTAATAGGGACATACAAATCGCCGAACAAAGATTTAGTTTGGGAAGGGCCGTGTCATCTTCTCAACTAAATTCAACTCGATTTGCAATGTTACACTACAGAGTAAAACGTCTCGTCATTTTTAGGCAGCTCGGAGATCATTTTGAACCAGTATTTGATCATAAATCATATCATCTTGGCTGCATGTATTACTCAAGTCATGTAACTAAAATGATACTACTATGATTTGAAATATATATCATCGGATCCAACCTCAAAAGCTTCATGAAAATGGTGGGAAATGGACAACAACCGGCTGCGTTGAATAATATTGATGGATATTCCGAATAGAGTACAGTCATCCCGTGGAAAATAGATTAATCCTATATCAAATTGGTTTTATACCAATCAAAGTCTTCATGTAAAAGTTGTATGTCTAATGAGTAAATCAGACCCGGAATGATATCCACGATTAAACTTGAAATAATGTTTATCGTCCAAATGGAAATACTGCCCTGACTGTAATCATATTGACTTCGACTTAGTGAGGGCAAAATTTCCTTATGGCGGCAAGTCCATATCATTGAAGCTCTAGCGTTCCAAGGAAAGGTATTTTCCTCTTATTTCATGCTTACCCCCAGCAGTACCGTTGGACGTTGTTAATCCAGATCCACAAGATGACAAGAACAGTTGAAGATCTAATTTTCCTTCAAACAAATACCTAATAAGGTAAAAATAATCTCCCCGCTAAAAATCAACCTGTTGTTCTCTCACAAAAGCGCTGTACGAAATAACCATGAATGCAAGTGAATGTTGGAATCGGCTCGCCACGCAGGCAGGCTACCTGTTTGGCTCAACGCGGAGGTGAGTTTATAAGAATTAACGTGCGTGCTTGTGGATGTTGGAACCAGCTCGCTCCTAGTTGGCGCCTCGATCGGACATGCAAGAGAATCGGGACTTTCTAGACCCTGCGTAATTAGTATTCAAGATATCATACGAATATGGGCTCAACACGTGACACTGTGTTGACGACGCAATCTGGTCTGTTACCTTAAATGGCGTATACTGTCAATGCATCTCTCCCCTTATAAGGACAAGTTCAATCCTCGCATGGTTGCTTTTTGCTGCCATGTAGCGATAGTTGTAGGAAAATCAGCATGGGAAGGTGCGCATTCTAATGCGGCACCTTACAATGTATTTGGGCATGGACCTACTACAAACTCGACTGACACTTAAAGCCTGTTTGTAAATTATAATATTTATTGTTTTGTGGTGCCTGTGGCGGATTCAGGCATCTGGGAAGGGGGGGGGGGGCTGATTTCGGCACATTCCAGTGATGTTTTTGCAGCAATGATAATAATACTATCATTATTGGTATCGATAATAATATAGGCCCAAAAAGTAGTTCTAATACCAGTTTTAAGAGTAATCTTCTTCTTCTCGAGTGACATTAGTAATGATAATAATAATTATTATAATAATAATGATGATTACAATAATGGTGTTAATGATAATAATCGTAATAATGATAATAATTATGGTAATGATGATGATAATGATAATAATAATCAAATGATAATGATAATGGTAATGATCATGATAATATAATAATTACAAAATAAATAATTGATGAAAATAACAAACAAATAGGGCTCGTTAAATCAAGTTGAATCTATAGGTTCAGTCGAACGAGTCGCCTATTTTCCCGAGGGGTGGTAGCCGCGAGGAAAATAGGTTATTGACTGTAGTCGCTGAGAAATAATTATTATTTAACGATTATATTCATCACCATAATTTCTAAATTATTGTTGTCGTTGTTGGAAGGAACTCTACGAAGATTGTTTGTTCATAGATCAAGAAAGCCATGCTAAACTTTTTATATCATAATATACACATGTTCGTAGTTTCGTTATCGAATTTCGGCTATATAAACAGTATTTGTACTTTAATGATGATGATGATGAATTGATGATGATAATGATTTAGTACCAACTTTAGTAGCAGTAATAGCAATAATAACGATGATAATGATAATAATCATCATAAACATCACCATCATATCATTAATATAACAGGAATGACAGGAATGAAAATTGTCTTCATTTGTATTTTGTAAATATATTTGTATTCTCATTTATTTACATTAGGCCTATATCATATTTATCATTAGCGTTCTCATACATGTTTTTTGTACTAAATGTAATGTTATCTCTTGTTATATAGGACTAGCATAATGTTTTGTCTTGGTATAAGACCTAAAACCTATTTTAAAGTCACGTGTTACGTCTTACTGTTATCGCCATAGGCCTAAACTATGACAGGTACTAATTCAAGAGAATAAGCGTATAATAATTGACAGGCACATGATATGTGTAGGCCTACATTAGCACAACTACATTATACATAAATCAAGCGAGTGAATAATTGGGTCTGGAAATCCAGACCAACTTGACCGACGGGTTTTCACAAAAAAGCCTGCACTATAATGATTCATTGTTGTATGCAGGAGTATTTTGTCCAGGGGTAAATGTCCTGATACAGTATTTTACAAGAAGACGTATAGGCCTACGTAGGCCTACGAAAAAACTACATCTACTAGCGTTAGCTGGACGGCCACTGTATACATTCCTGCCCTGTTCCGAGTTCGAAATTGCAACATAACTAGTAAGGATAAATATTATATTGTGTACACATCTTTTTGCTGGAGTATGTTAATATCCAATTAGAAAACCCTGTAGAAAGCCTGCCATGGCCGTTGAATAAAGCTCAGGATGAAGTATAGGATAAAACAGGATGATGCATACATCTAGATCATCAAAACATTAAACATCAGATCAGTCTAGTACTACTACTAACACTTATAAATAGTCAATGGCAGCCGTAGGGGGTATTGATGCCCCTCCCCAAAATCCGAGTGACGCTCTTGTATTTGTAGCTGAATACTGATATTGCCTAAATCATATTTATTTGTGTTATTATTGTAATTATTAGTAGTAGAAGTAGCAATATTTTTGTAATTATTATAAGCAGTAGTATTATTATCATTATTGTAACTATTATTGTCATAACTGTTACCAGTATCATTATTATTATTATTATTATTATTATTATTTTAGCTATTACTATTATTGTGTGCGGTTTGCGTTCTGACTATTGAAATGATGTTGTTCTTGTCAGGTGGATAAGATGATAGGGGGGCGCTTCGCGGAGGCTTATGCATTGGATTTGGTTGCATTGCGAAAGTTGGCTATTGAGTTAACTTTCTCTTTATAAGTGAACATGCCTTCCTATACTTAATTCTCTTCTCATTTTTTTTCATCTTCCATTAACTATTTTTTCTTTCCTATCAACGTTTTATTATATAAAATGTAATTTTCATAATAATATCTATAATGTTCTCTCGGTAACTGTGTTAACATATTATGGGCGTTCCCAACTGAAGCTATGCTTTCCGGGTAATTTTCGCCTCCTTCCGTATCTGAATTATTTAATGTAGACTCTATGTTGATTAATTGTTACATATATGATTTATATATACATTGTGTTTCATATTGTACTGCTGAGAAGAAAATTAATGTTAAGAAATACAAATACAAATATAATGAATGGTATTAGTAATAACATGGACATTATTATCATTATCAGTATTATTGTTACTATTATTAAATTTAATATTGTTATTGTTATTATCAGTAGTATTATTAGTATTATTATTACTACTGATATCATTATATCAATATTATTATTAATATTGGTACTGTTATTGTTATTGTAGGATGTCATCATAAATTGTTGTTTTTGTATAATTTGTGCAATTGCAAATCAATAGCCAGTCAGACCTGCAGATGCTGAAGAATCCCACATACGTGTAGGACATTCAAATTGGCTCGGTCGATGCTGCTCAGTTGATGTAGTGTTATGAATGATATGCTACATATTTTGTTGGAACTTGTTTGTTACAATATAACACTGTGATATTTACCCTTCGGAGAAAGAAATTCATCGGGTCTTTTGGGGGTATGTGATGTGTTTGAAGAAAAAAAAATCAAACTTCTTGTACAGTAGATGTGGTAAAATAAATAAACAAGGTAGAACTGATAAGAATAAGAAATAGTTTGGTAAAAACGGGTGCATTTTTTGGGAGGGGGAGCGAAGTTGTCACGTTGGAAAAGGCAATTAGCTATTTTACGAAAAATATCCTTTTTCTTTAAAAAAAAACAAGGAAAATAAATAAAGCGAAATATAGCATGTACATGAAAGAGAGAGAGAGAGAGAGAGACAGACAGAGAGAGGAGAGGGAGACAGAGAGAGAGAGAAAGGGAGGAGAGAGAGACAGAGAGAGAAGGGAGAGAGAGAGAGAGAGAAGAGAGAGAGAGAGAGAGAGAGAGAGAGAGAGAGAGAGAGAGAGAGAGAGAGAAAAAAAATGTGCCATCGGTGGACGTAATTAGTATAGAAATGTACACAGTGTCCCGCTAAGCATTGAATGTCTTGCATCGTAAATGGCAGGGACAGTGTACATCGCCCTGCATGATAACACTCTCCCTGGTTACAACATAACATGCCCTCTCCCACTTAGTCACACTCTCCCTGGTTGATGCTACCATTGACAGGAATGGCATTATACCAGGGGCAGATCTAGCTTTTTGCCAAGGTGGGGGAGGGGGGGGGGGTGACCAAATTTGTTTCTCCAAAAATCACGCCGTTTGACTGTTTTACCTTTTTTCGTTTTCGTTTGGCCGCCCAAGGGGGAGGGGGGAGGGCTTAAACCGCCGAAACACCCCCCCCCCCTAGATCCGCCCCTGTAAAGACAGGGATTTTTGACGCTGATGTGCTGGAGTAACACACCTAGCTATGGGTCACACCTAACGAAGTTGTCTTGGTGTATAGAGGTCCAGGGGGTGTTTCACAAAGATCCTAAGTTGACCTAATATCTCTAAGTTGGACTTAACAATTATGAAAAGCCGTTTTCATCTTTCAAAATATTTTGTTAACGTTATATTAAAAGGCATAAAATGTTGATTCAAATCATTTATATTTTCTATTATCGAGGAGATTTCACGTTCTTGCTGTGGAATTTATAAAAAGTCTAAAATACTTGAATTTTTGCTTTTGAATGTATTTTATTTTAAGGCTATACGAATTGCTCTCCATAATGTTTAAGTCCAACTTAGAGTTATGTTTGACTTAGGATCTTTGTGAAACAACCCCCTGGTGTAGCAGCTTGCTCAAAGACCATATCCGAACTGAAAAATGAAATGGATAAATCATATACATGTAGCTTATAAGCCAAAGATTAACACAATATCAATAAAATTGCAATTTTAGTGTCTGTCAGAGGAGTATCAGCGATCTGAAAACAACTCAAAATCTAAAGCTTTGAAAACAGGAAGTTGTCGACCTAAAAACTTGCTTTCGACTTGATCATGACATCATCTTATGTGAAGTACGCATGTTCACAATGACTTTGTATTAATCAAGCACGGCTCATCGCCTCAGATCAGCTAGCCTATATAGTGAACCGATCGGGTCAACATGTTATGTCGTCACTGTAACTTCCGCAAATTTGACCCCTGTTGGCCCGTTATTTGGAGGGGTGCCCAAAATTAGGTTTTAATTTGCTTTTTGGGGCAATAATAAAAGTTATTTGGAGGGGTGCCCAAAATTAGGTTTTGATTTGCTTTTGGGGGCAATAATAAAAGGGTAAATACTTGTTATTCTTTTTTTTATTTGTATTCTACATTCACTCAGTTTTCCATTTATATTAAGTTGTATTTTCATCGGATTTACAGCCTTTTCACACAGGGTAAAATTCATCGTATCTAGATTCATATGCCGGTCAAAGCAGGCTGCAGATACGAAGCCAGTATCTAGAGAGCCAGGCGCGGATCCAGGATTTTCCAATAGGGGGGGGGGGGGGGGGGGGGCCGGAAATTTGAAAATTGCGCAGACAGTTTTTCAACTCAACATACCAATACTGACAAGGTCATATTAGAAGCACCATACTGGTAATTTTTTTTTTGACATTTTCATCGGGGGGGGGGGGCTGAAGCCTCTTGCCCGAAAAAAGTAATTTTCTGGGTTTCACAATTCGGCTAGTGAGCGAAGCGAGCCAGCAAAAATTTGAGGATAATATGTATTTTGTGAAAGTGTTATTTATCACCAAAATATATGAGAAAAGATATAACAAATTCATATTCGGGCAGCTCACTGTCACCTCCCCCCCCCCCCCCCCCAATTACGCGCGAAGCGCAAAGAGCTTTAATGTTCATAAATTATTAGAGAAAGAAGAGGATTCGTTGTACCGTTCTCGGTTGTTAATCATTGTCTGAATTCAGTTTTCCATATCCCCTCCCGCGCGAAGCGCGGAAGCTTTGACGTTCATTAAATTATTAGAGAACGAAGACGATTCGTTGTACCGTTCTCGGTTGTTAATCATTGTCTGAATTCAGTTTCCATACCCCCTCCCGCGCGAAGCGCGGAAGCTTTGACGTTTCGTTAAATCATTAGAGAAAGAGTACCGTTCTCGACTCTTAATCCTTGTCTGAATTAAGTCCCCCCCCCCCCCCTTCCCTCTCCCGCGCGAAGCGCGGAAGCTTTGACATTTCATTAAATTATTAGAGAAAGAAGACGATTCGTTGTACCGTTCTCGATTCTTAATCGTTGTCTGAATTCAGTTCCCCCCTCTCCCGCGTGAAGCGCAAAATTTAAACGTTTGATTAAATTATTAGAGAAAGAAGACGATTCGTTGTACCGTTCTCGATTCTTAATCATTGTCTGAATTCAGTTTCCATACCCCCTCCAGCGCGAAGCGCGGAAGCTTTGACGTTTCATTAAATCATTAGAGAAAGAGTAACGTTCTCGACTCTTAATCCTTGTCTGAATTGAGTTCCCCCCCCCCCCCCCCCCACTCTCCCTCGCGAAGCGCGGAAGCTTTGACGTTTCATTAAATTATTAGAGAAAGAAGACGATTCGTTGTACCGTTCTCGGTTGTTAATGTCTGAAATCAGTTTTCCCCCTCCGCGCGAAGCGTGGAAGCTTTGACGTTTCATTGAATTATTAGAGAAAGCAGATGATTCGTTGTTTCATTCTCGACTCTAAATCCTTGTCTGAATTCAGTTTTCTCCTCCTCCCGCGCGTAACGCGTAAGCTTCTGACGCTTCATTAAATTATGAGAAAAAGAAGATGATTTGTTGTCCCGTTTTAGACTTGTCAAAAATGTTTCTTTGTCTGCTCCTTTTTTCGTTCTATGTCCTCTTACTGCCC